>CAUYQG010294092.1:0-12316 GCA_963574415.1 Tarsius wallacei | reverse complement strand
GGGCCTGTGTGTGTAGGTGGTGGGAACTGGCATGTTCTGAGGTGAGTGAGTGTGGGTGCGGCTGTGTGCATGTGTGTGCATGTGTGCGTGTGTTTGTGTGCACGTGTGTGCGTGTGTGTGTGTGTGCATGTGTGAGATGTGGCGATAGGCTCCCGAAAGGTGAGCAGGAACTTGAGGGTAGGGTCACTTTTGGAACCCACAGGCCTATGAGAAGAGGGTCCCAGGTAAGGCCGAGAGTCCTCCCCCCTTGGCCAACCCCGCCCTCACCTGGAGCTCCAGCCATCTGCACAGGCCTTCCCTCCCCACCACCCCATGGCCTTGTCTAGACCACCCGAGCATCTCGGGAAAGGAGCAAATGCTGCAGGGGTTTCTCCCAGAGCTCGTCTCAGGAGGGAGGGAGGCGGCATAGTACCGCACGCACAGGACCCGAGGGGCTGCACACCCCACATTGAGTGACCGGCCACCTCAGCCTCCTACTGTCAAGTGGAGGCCTCCGACCTCAGCCTGGCATTTGAGACCCTCCACAGATGCCTCCCATCCGAGTCCCAATCCTGTTTCCCAGAATGCCTCAGATCAGAACACGCCCTGAAGGCTCACTTCTTGATGAGCACTGGGAGCGTCGCATGTCAAGGCACTGAGGACTTGTGACTGTTTCATGGGCTAGGTACTAGTCAGGGGCTCCATTTTACAGATGAACTAATGGAGCCTCCAGCAGAGAGAGGGACTTCCCTGAGTCACACAGCTGCTAAGTAGTTTTTGGCCGGGACGCAGACGTAAATCTGGGGTGCCCTACCTATGCCTACGAGACGTGCCTGCCTGGAGCAGCAGACTTCCTGAGTTAGTGCCTTGGGTTTGCGCTTCTGAAAGGATGACCCTGTGAATGACAGGAGACCCGCGTTCCAATCCCAGCCGGGCCCCTTTCTGGCCATGTGGCTTTGAGCATGGATCACACCTCCCTGAGCCTCGGCTTCTGTAACTCCAATGTGGGGACGGTGATTCCCACCTCCAAGGTGGTGATTAGGTAAGGTACTGTCTGCATGAATGAATTTTTTTTTTTGAGTCGAGGTCTCGTTCTGTCACCTAGGCTGGAGTGCAGTGGCAAAATCACGATGATCATGACTCACTGCAGCCTCGCCCTCCTGGATGCAGGGGATCCTCCCACCTCAGCCTCCTGAGTAGCTGGGTTTATGGGTGCATGCCACCACACTCAGCTAATTTTTTGTATTTGTTGTAGAGACGAGGTCTTGCTATGTTGCTCAGGCTGGTTGCTAACTCCTGGGCTCAAGCAATCCTCCTGCCTCGGCCTCCTAAAGTGCTGGGATTACAGGCCTGGACTTCTGAGCCGGCCTTGAATGACTCTTAGGTGTACGAACCGGTGGCTCCTGCACCATCCCTGCTGTGTAGATGGCACTTCGTGGTTGTGGCTTGGATTGGAGTCTGACCCTTGACCACCCATGTCACTCCTCTTGCTGCATCTGGAAAACAAACGTGAAGGACTTTCCAGCTCAGCTTTCTTCTTCCAAGAACACTTTCCCAAGTGCTTCCCTGTGCCCTGGCCAGCTGCCCCTCCACGTCCCACAAAGAGCTCCACTGGGAACAGGGTTTCTCATCCCTGGTGCTGCTGACATTTGGGGCTGGATCCTTTTCATTGCGGGGAAGGGGGGCTGTCCTGTCATGGCAGGATGTTGAGAAGCATCCCTGGCTCTAAGATGTCTCTAGCACTCCCCAGTTGGAAGTCACCAAAGAGCCCTGGGGGCAATACTACAACGCCTTTTCACGGACACCTGTCTTCCCTGGGAGTCGTGGAGAACTGCAGTTTAGCGTGTGGGCTCCAGATTCACACGGTCTGGGTTTGGATCTCGGCTCCACACTTTCCACCGTGCGACACTGGGCGAGTCACTCAACCTCTCTGAGCGTCAAGTGCTTCATCTGTATAATGGTAGAGCATTTGATTCACAGGACTCTGGTGAGGATCACACGAATGACCAGTGCCACGTCCTCTGCAGTGCTCCTGGGAACTGGCGGATGGACGGTGAAGAGAAGTCCGGGGGCCAGGAGGGTTGGAGAGGTCTGGTCCCTGCCACCCGGGCAGCTGGGCAGGCACCTCACCTGTGCCTGTGCTTCCGGCTCCCAGGCTCTTCCCCCAAGCCTGTGCACGGAGGTTAATGAGCTGTTCAGTTCCGATGACTTGCAAGGTTTCCCTCGCTCAGCTAAACACCTGCGGTGCCTGATTGATGGTGGCCCCACAGCCACAGAGGACCACAAGCCAGAACCTGCACAATCAATTAGTTCTAGGCCCCAGGAAAGACTCTTCCCCTGCTTGTCTGCTTGACAAAGGGGAGAGGATGGAAGGTTCTGGTCTTGTCTCACACCTCCTCCCCACACCAACACTACCCCAGAGCTGAATGTCAGACTGGGCCTTGAAAGAGCTAATGCTATTTTATGGGTTGTTTATGCCAGGAATTGTGTTGTTTTGCCTGCTTTTAATCCTGACCACAGCTCTCTGAAGTAAGCATAATTATTATCTCCGTTTTACAGTAAAAGAGACTGAGGCTCTAAGAGCCGAGGTCATTGTCCAGCCACACGACTGGCCTAAGAGAGCTAGCCCAGGACCGACACTCAGTAGCTGCAGGAGACTTTTACTTCTTGGAAGCTCAGTTCACCCTTCGTAAAATGGGCCACTGCGCACACCCACCCCACCTGATTGTGGTGAATGTGAAGAAACCAGCCTGGGCAACACAGCAAGACCCCCACGTGGAGTGGGGTCAACGAGTTTAGAGTCTTAGATGTCAATTGCTATTTTCTGATAGACTGAGGGTGGGCTGGGGCCTGGGTCATCTTAGCGGAAAATGGCTTTCTGGGGTGCACAAGGTCCTTCAGGGTGGAGTTGACGCTTAGTCACTAGGCTGGCCCTGCAACACAGCCGTACTAGTGATACGTAGTAAAACGAGCAACTCACGTCTGTAGAGCACTGACTCGATGCTGGTCACAACTCCAAGTACTTATGTGAATCCACTGAAGCCTCACAACACTGAGGGGTGGGTACTGGAGATACAGTAATTATACCCATTTTACAGATGAGAACATTGAGGCCCAGAGAAGCTAAGCGACCTGCCCAAGGCCACACAGCTTGCATGTGGTGGTAGGCCTGGAATTTGATTCCGGATCTGCTGGCAAGCTCTTGCTCCTCCAGTATGTGTGAGAAGCACTTGCCAGGACAGACAAGGCCAGTTCCTCCAGCTCTCAGGGCAGGGCCTCCAGGGAGGACTGGGAGTTCCAGGCGGAGTTGCCCCATACCTTGTTTCCTCATCTTCATGTTTTTTTTTTTTAAGCTTAAGTGCAGTGGATGGATCACAATTCACCACAGCCTTGACTTCCTGGGCTGAGGCGCTCCTTCTGCCTCAGCCTCCCGAGTAGCTGGGACTGCAGGTGCATGTCACCATGCCCAGCTAATTTCTTTTTTTTTTTAGAGACGGGTTCTGTTTCCCAGGCTGGTATTGAACTCCTGGCCTCAAGCCATCCTCCCGCCTCAGCCTCTCCAGCTCTTCTGCTATTGAATTCGTTGATTAGCCCCTGCCTCACTGACTGGATTTCCAGATCAGATGAGGTCTTGTTTCATACACGTACTTTGTAAAGTGGGTTTTGCAAATCCAAGGTCTCTCATGCTGTGTGTGCACCCAAAGGAGCATGAGCTCTGGGTTTCCGCCTCAGGTTGGGCCTGTCACTTTGTCCCTCTGCACCAGGTTTCCCCATCTGTAGGATGGAACTGTGATTAAGGTGGGCACAGGGCACATGCTTAGTGTGGAGAGCCATATCTGTGTGTGCAAATGTGCGTATTTGTGGACTCACACATATTCACCCCTAGGGACGAAATGCATTTCCAGCTGGCTGGCTGGAAGAACACATGGCCAGGCTGCGATCATGAGAATTCATTCATCAGCAAACATTCACTTCCTTCCTCCTCCTGTTTTTGACGAAGTTCACAGCCCTGTCCTTTTGAAAAGCTGGCTCATTCGACTTGCTTGGGCCAGTGGAGTGTTAGCAGATGTACAGATGTGGTTAGGGACAATGTCATGTCTGTATGGTTTAGTTTGCTCCTGCATTCTGGTGATCTGTCTTAGGAAGAGCTTCCTCTTTAGCCTGGGCTCAGAAACAGGGAAACATGTGGAGCTCACTTGAACCTGACCCGAAGCCTTGAGAGGGACCTCTTAGTTAAGCCCAGACTGGACTCGCATACCCCTGAGCACTAGATAAATGTTAGCAGCTTAAGCCACTGAGTTTGGGGGAGGTTTGTTACACAGCACTACTCAGGCAAGAGCTGGCTGATACACCAGCCAATATCACACCTCAAGAATCCTACTGTACAACAGACAAGAAGAAAATTCAGACCCGTTTTGGCGGCAGTGCGATGCAGTAATTCTCAAATTCTTTATTGGCATAAATATATCAGACATTGGTTTCTCACTAAACATTGCACTAAACACAAGAAACAATAGGCTTGCCGGCTCAGAGGCACACAAACCATCCAACAGCCCAAGTTAGAAATACTTTTTTGAGAAGTGTAGAAAACTTTATAAATGATTCTGTACAAATATACACAGTGGACCTCCACCCATCTGGCCTTCTTCTCCTAGGTGGCATCTGAATCGAACATTCTTTCTCAGCAAACAAGACGTTGGCAATGAGTGCGAGAGAGAGAGGGAAACAGAGAGAGAGAGAGAGAGAGACACAGACAGAGACACAGACAGAGACAGAGATAGAAAGGGAAAGAAAAGGAAAAAAAGTAACCCCGAAAGGAACACATGAAACCAACTTCGTACATCAACTCATTCTGCAATAGTCAGCACAAACAAACATGGAGAAAATAATATGGACCATTGGTCCGTGTTGGTCTGTACAAGAATTAGTCTTTATATATATATAATATATATGTATACTATTTATAGTTCTATATACTTTGTGTATAGAAAAAGATAACAGCATCATTTACATAGAGAGAAAGCCTTTTTACAATTGAGGAATATTCCTAAGGTCAGTAACTCCAAGAGTCATCAACCGAATGAGTCATGCGATAAGTAGGTGGAGTGGACTCCGGCACAAGATCAAATCCCAGCAAGAGAGAAACAAGAGAGGCTTGTGGTGAGAACATCGACCGCCCAAGTTGGGAACGTTCTCGGCCTGGCTCAGCCACGGTCAAGGGCACATACCTGGTGTGATCAGCCTTCTCTGCCCTCTGCTTTGGGGCCTGGAGGAAGATCATTCCTGTTCCTACAAGGACTGGAGGGAGTGGTCTTGCCAGAGGCTCCCCTGCTCCCTAAGATTGAGCCTCTACCTTATAGACACTGACCCCCCACAGAAGCAAGAGGTGTGTCCTTCCCCTGATCACCAGGGAACCAGCAACTAAGTAAATGGGTCACACCCACCACCTCTCTATTCCGGTCCCCTGTTTCATTTTGTCTTTTTTCAGGAATGTTCCCCCTAGAGGTTGGGCTCTGTTGGACCATTGAAAAGAGAAGCCACATTTATTATGCACCTACTGTGTGCCAGGCATTGTGTGACGCTAGAGACATTCATTATCTCATTCACTCCCTCGGACAAACTTGACAGTTAGCGAGATAGGAGGTATGGGTGGCCTGCACAACACCAAGGAAACCCACGGAACACTCTGGGGGCCCGCTGATGCTGAGATGTCATGGGTGAAATCACTATTCATGACAAGGAGTGGCTCGAGAAATGCGAGTCAAGCTGAAGCAGTCAGACAAGCTCTGCTCATTTACAGCAACCAAACACACCCTGGGAGGCTGATGGTCAGCAAGGATGCTCTATTTCAATCCTTCAAGCCCTGAGGCATATTTACAGGGGTGGTGGACCCACCATCCCACCGACAAGGTGGATACATTCTCTTTCACACTTCTGCAATGACTTGGCCTGTGGCCCACTGTGGCCCCTAAGTCTTCTTCAGCCACTTCTATAACAAACCAGCATTTTGCCCATCACATCTATCATGTTTAGCTGGAGACCCGTAGCATAAGGTCTTCCATCAATGTATTTCCATGTTCAAGCATGTCCTTGACCTCAACACTCAGAGGGCCTATGCATAGAGGTGTAAACTCTCTGGGAAGAAGGCCATGGTGAGGCTGCTGAGAGAGGCTTTTTGGTGTGGTAAAACAGATCTGTGCATCTCAGAGAGATCAGAGACTCGGGTCGCAGAGACGATAGTGGGACAGTAAAGCGGAAGCAAAGGCAGGGACAAAAATGCTTTAGAAAGCAGGGCTGGTGGCCACCCTGTCTACAGCAGAACTGCCCACAGACTGCAGATTCCCTCAGAGCCAAGGAGAGATGCAGAGAGGGGCTGAAGCAGCCTGAGTGCTGACCTGACTCCAGCAAGCACAAAACTCTTCTCAGATATCTTCTTGCCCAGGACGCCAAGGCTAATCGTAGGGACCAGGGCATGCTGGAGAGAGAAGTCAAGATGTCCACATCTGAGCCAGGCACCTTCTGTTTGGGGTTGTAGCCTCTCAGGATTCAGAATCAGGCTTAGGGAGAAGCAGCAGGGAAGGGCAGGCAAGTACCAGGGGGCAGGCTTCCAGCCACTTGCAGTTAAACCCAATGAATCATGATCTTGCTTCTGAGCCCATGCACAGGCTGTTCCTTCGGCCTGGCACACTTCTTTCCCTACCATTCTACTCAAATTTCAAGATGCAGTTTTGAAGTCCCCTCCTCTGAGTCCCTTCCTGGAGGGCCTCTGTCTGGGCTGGGTCCTCCTCTGGGGTTTCAGGACCCCTACGGGAATTCCTCCCTCTTTCCCACCAGATTCCTGGTACCCCGAAGGCAGTGACCTCTTTCCTTCCTCATTTTCCAGAAGGACGGGAGGCACTGAATAAATATTTACTGACAATACGAGGTGACGATTTGGGGAATGAAGGGATAAGGGCTGCTTGATGCTGGATTCCACTGAGGGTGCAGGGAGGGTGGTTGGTGACTCAAGCTTTAAAAATGCGGGGAGGATTTTCTTAGAATCCTGGAGACATTTGATATCCACTGATGGGACTGCAAGGAGGAGCTGTGCTGGAACCAGAGGGCAGGAGCCCAGAAGCAACGCTTTGTGGGACGCGGGGCAGCTGTGGGCCGTCACAGGGTAGAGACGCCCAGTTGGGCGCCATCTTGGAAGTCAGAGGCGCTCCGGTGATGCTAGACCTGAAATCCCACCCTTGGGACTCCCAGCCTTGATACTCCAAGGTGGAGGTTTTATGAGTTGGGGTGTGTGTTGGGGAATGGGGAGAGCCATCTACAACATTCCTTAGGGGCTGGGACCCCTGGGGTTCTCAGGAGGAAAAAAGACTGCTGGAAAGAAGGAAGGAGGGGTCGAGAAAAGAGCTTATGCATCGTGCAGTCATGCTGAGGCCGGGCTGAGGGCTGTCCCTTTCCCTGACACCCCAGCCTCCCAGGTGCCACCCAGCTAGCTTCCTGGGATTTGGGGGGTCCGTGTGGTGCTCCCCGGGAGGCTAACTGGGAGGGCATGTGGACCCGGGTAGGGTTGGGGGCCTTGGACCTTAGAGTACCCCAGTGTCTACACTATAGCTACAAAGCAGTAACTTGAACTTACACAAGTTCCTATACACCCATTTTACAAAATTAGTATTGATATTTGCCAACACAAGTAGAAAAACAAACAGAAAGAAATGGCTGAGTTGTGTGTAGGACCAACGCATTGCATTCACTACCCAGGATACATGTAAGCTGCTAAGGTCCCAAACTGGACAGGGCTGGGGTGGGGAGAGGCTGACCCATCGGGCTGGAGCCCCGGCCAACTCAGCCTCCTCTTTGTAAGGCGCTTGGCGGCATGTCCCAATTCCCAAAGCAACATTCCAAGACCCAGTCCTTCGTGATGCCCGACGCTCACTCCTGCCTCTCTTCTTCAATCCTGGGACTGCCAGAATCCCCAGGGGATTTGGTTTTAGGGAGGGCACAGCAGGACCTATGGGGCTCATCCTGTCTCCGCCCTAAAATCAGTCCCAGGAGCTAGGATGGAGCTGCCACCCCTTGTCCAGACTGTCTGGGTTGCTGCCTCATGGCTGCCGGGGACAGCCATTACAGCCTGGCCGAACCACTTTCTCCATCATTCACTGGGAATGGGAAGGAAGGTGGGACAGGCCTTCTACCATCTGGGGGACTCTTCTTCTTGGGGAAGACAGAGGAGCCTTCCCCAAGCAGCATCAGAGAGCAGCCCCAGGAGCGCAGGACATGGGTCTTAAGATTTCAACCCAGAGAGAGGATCTGCCTCCTAGCCTGAAGATGGAAAGGGTGACGAGATCTTGGCCCTGGTCTTGTCCATGCAGACAGCCAAAGGTAAGTTCACATTCTCCTCGCCTGCACTGCCTTCAGGCCACCAGAGGTGCTAAATATTGCCTTAAACACCAACTTCCCTGCCATGCTTACTCAAGGAGTCCCCTCCCTGAGTCTGTTTCCCTCTTTCTGATGGTTCCCGTTAAAGGCTGCAGATGGCAGGTTGCTGGATTTGAATCCTAGGAGTGTGGCTGGGAAACAACCCAGGGAACATTTGGCAATATTCGGAGATTTTTTTAAAAATTATGATCTCACCCTACCGCCCAGGCTGTAGATCATGGCTCATCACAGCCTCAACCTCCTGGGCTCAGGCGATCCTTCCACCTCAGCCTCCTGAGTAGCTGGGGCTACAGGCATGCACCACCATGCCTGGCTAACATTTTTAAATTTTTTTGCAAAGACAAGGTCTGACTATGTCGCCCAGGGTGGTCTCAAACTCCTGGACTCAGGTAATCCTCCCATCTCAGCCTCCCAAAGTGCTGGGATTATAGGTGTGAGTCACTGTGTCCGGCCTGGAGAACAATTGGATAGAGATCCTAAGTGCCATTAAACATCCAACAATGCCAGGAAAGCCCCCATCCCAAAGAATTAACTGACCCCAAATACCAACAGTGCTTAGGCCAAGAAACCCTGGCTTAGAATGATCACCCCTTCCTCCTTCTCTTCCTTCGGATTTCAATTTAAGTGTCACCTGAGAAAGACCTTGGCCAACCATTCTCTCCACAGTCTTACCCCCAGCCCATGTTGCTGTGGAGTTTTCTTTCCACAGACTTATGGGTGTTGCGTATTTATCTATGTTGTCGGTTTGATTCTTTTCTGTCTCCCCCATTGGGCTCTAGGCATCTAGACTTCGGATCACACACCACTGAATGCCCAGGGTCTAACACATAGTAGATGCTCAATAAATCACTCATTGAACGAATAGCTGGTGAAGAAACAAGCCCGGATAATTCTAAATCAACCAGAGCCTTGGCATTCCTGGGGGCACACAAAGGCCCCTCTCCCACTTTGGCCATCCCATCCGCCACCGCTTGCAAAAGGCTTCCCTGGCTTTTGCCGGCCGTATTTCTTCTTATATCCCAGCACCAGCCGCTCCGAAATTCTCACTCTAGTGCTGGAGGTCATGGTATTTTTAAACTAGAAGGACTCGCCAAGCTGGTATTTTGTTTTAAGTGGTGGAAAAGAAAAACTAAGATTTGTTTTTAATCATTAGACTTTCAAATCTAAGAAGGCACGATGCAAATAGCACGTTGGCATAAACAATTGCTGCCCGCTCAATGGAGGGAGGGAGCCATTCCTCGGAGCTAATTTAAGCTGAATACATGGCAGCTATTTTTCATCTCTACTATTGTGCAACCTTCTCAGCTCGCGGTCTGGGGAGATATTATCGGGCAAGAGGTGGATGGGGGGAGTAGCAAGGGTAGGAAGGAAATAAAGAGGCTGGGGACAGAAGGTGCTTTCAGCCACCAAGCTGGTGATTGGAAGCATTGCAAAAGCTCAAGAGTAGAGCTGGTGGTCCACTAGGACCCCAGAAGATTTTATCTGGGTGAAAACTTGATTGCGAGCCTTCCATATAGGGAAGAAACCAAAGAATAGCTGGAGTCGGGTTCCTTTTCCTCCCCTCTCTATGCAGCATTCCCTGGCCTCTCAGAGATGTTCAGGTCAAACTACAGAAGAACTTTTGCAAACCTGCTCAAGAAAGAGCGGCCCTCCCAGCTCACCGCACACCACCACACACACCGCCATTCCTTAAGGGCCCCCGTATGCCAGGCCTTTGGGTCCGGCTGTGACTTGGCTGGGGGTAGCATTCAGGCCTTGTGGGGAAGCCATCACTGAAGATAAAGGACTTCTCTCCAAGCAGGTGGAATACCACACAGGATCAAGCGCAGAGTCTTTCTTTCTGCATTTTCCAAGCTCCCTAAACTGAATGGGATCTCCTGTAGGGCCCTGAGAGACTGTCCACCAACCATGGTCCAAACGACTCGGTGTCTGGATGTTTCTGAAGCCTGAGTTTTAAACCTATGTCTGCCTCTTAGAAGGGATCTGATTTGGGGAGCCTAGCTTCCCTCTCTGGGCTTTGGCTCCTGCTTCTGTGAAAGGAGGGGAAGTGTGAAAGGGTCACTCGTGTCCATTTCAAGTGGCAACTCAAATGCCCTGACACTGTGTCTGTGATCAGTAGGAAGGCATGCCGTGATCAATTAGCAATGTCTGCCAAGAGTACAGAAGACGGCAGTGGTGGCAATAGATATGATATGTATTTGTCCTCTCTGGACCAGATGTGCATCCTTCTAGGCCTTTTAGATATCGACCTTTCTAGATTGTTATCCCAATTACCTGGGTGAAAACAAAAACTCAAGTGAAAACCTAGCTGACCCTTCTGAGGGTGTGACATCCTATATAATTTTCTCATTGGTCTCCAAGCCACCAACGCACAGCAAGTTTGTCCTCCCGATTGAAGACACTATCACCAGAGTTTTCCCTTGAGGTGTCCACTTCCATATGCGTGGAACCAGGGTCAACCATGGGTCCCTGGCCAGGGCCTGGGTAGGGAATTTAAGGCATGGGGGGCAGGGCTCAAGGTTAATGGGCTCATGTTTTCCTAGGCTCTACCTTTCCCTTCTCCTACAGGTGGTCTGTGAGTGCTGGCAGTCGGCTCTTTTCTGTGGGCCAGGACATTGACTTTGCTCCTAGAGATCCATGAAAGATGTCAAATTGGCTTCACAGAGGTTGATCTTGGGAAGAGCAGCCTCCTACTGGTCTTTTAGAGATTCAACCACACAATCATGTCTTAAAAGTTCTAATAAGTCCTGCAATCCAGAAATAAATTTCATCTTGCTCTACCTAAACACTTCTAATGCATATTTGACCCAGAATCCTGGTAATAATAAAACATCTAGCAGGTCTTTCATGGAATAAAAGGTCTATGGGACACACTCGAGAAACAAGGTTTTGCTTAGGGCACTTCGTGGGCAATGCCCCATTTCCTCCAGCTCAGTCCTCAGTGGGCTGGAGGGCAGCCAACTCTACCTGGCAAGACGATTGCTTCCTATTTTTGGTGTTAGGGGCTGCATGACCCTCAGAGAGCAGGAAGGAAGGGCTCCTTCCCACTCCTGGGAGGGAAGAGTGCTTGTTGGCAAGGCTTTCGGGAACACAGGACCCCTGTTAAACATCCAGGGTGAGGGAGCGAGGGGCCAAACTGCCCGGAGCAGGGGTGCCGGAAGGACACAGGAGGGGTTCCGCCAGCCCAGACGCCCATTTCCTGGAAATTCGGCCACCACTGGCAGCCTGTCAGTCTGAGAACACAAGTGGAAGCTTCCGCACAGACGCCCATGAGGGTCCCCGCCCGCCCCTGCGCCCTCCCGGCCGGGACGTCCTGTCTTTCTTCCCCCTCTCCTGGTCTCAGACTGAAAGTCAGCCTTGGAGGCTGGGACCGTAACATCCCCGTGGACAGCTGAGTATGAAGCCCTCGATGCGGGGGCGGGGTCCTGAAAACAGAAGAGCCCAGCCCTAGACTCATTTTTGAAATGTCGGTTCTGCAACGTAGCAGGCTGGTTTCTGTGCCTGGACCACAGTTGTGCTGTAGATGCAGGGTGAAGGGGCCCTACCTCCCCGGACCGTCACGGGATTCAACAAGCCTGGCACACAGTGAGTGCTCAGTGAACAGTGGCTGTTCGAGATGACAGCTACTGGGACACCTGACCCAATGGCTCTCTTTACGAGCCACAGCCCGGCAAAGGGGAATCCCAGTACCACCCAGCCCTGCCAACAAAGCCCCTCTGACTCCTGGGCTGGGGCCTCATTTTTGCCTAGAAATCCTCCCCGTCTGCATGCGTAAACATTTATTGGACACCTACTACCTGCCAGATACCATTGTAAGTGCTGATACATAGATAAGTCCATGAGGTCACCGGGACTCCTGATCTGCCACCAACTTTCTGCTCCTCAGCTGCTTCCCAAGTTAAACTGCCTC
>CAUYQG010294087.1:0-48453 GCA_963574415.1 Tarsius wallacei | reverse complement strand
TTGGCGAGAACTCATTTCTACAATAAATTTTTAAAAAACTAGCCGGGCGTGGTAGCGCGCGCCTGTAGTTCCGGCTACTCGGAAACCTGAGGCGGAAGGATCGCCGGAGCCCAGCAGGTCGAGGCTGCGGTGGCCGGGAGCGGCCACCGCACTCCAGTCTGGGCGACGGAGTGAGACTCCAACTCAAAAAAAAAAAAAAAAAAGATGGAAGTCATAGACACTGGGGCACCAATGTGGGGGAGGGAATGGCCTAAGGTTCAATGTTCACTATTTGGGGAACGGGGATGCCGGAAACCCAGTCCCCGACTGCCGGTACATAATGCCCATGAAACAAACATGAAGAAGAAAAGAAAATGTGTATATATACATACAATGGAATATTATGCAGCCTTAAAAAAGAAGGAGGTTTAGGGGCAGTGGCTCAAACCTGTAATCCCAGCACTTTGGGAGGCCGAGGTGAGAGGATTGCCTGAGTCCAGGGATTCGAGACCAGCCTGGGCAACTTGGCCAGACCTTTTCTCTATAAAAATCGAAACATTAGCCAGGCGTGGTGGCGTATACCTGTAGTCCCAGCTACTCAGAAGGCTGAGGCAGAAGGATTGCTTGAGCCCAGGAGATGGAGGCTATGGTGAGCTGTGATCATGTCACTGCCTGGGTGATGGAGTGAGACCCCAACTCAAAAAAATAAAAATAATAACTATTCTGAGCTAGATAACTCAGACCGTAATCCCAGCACTTTGGGAGGCTGAGGAGAGTGGATTGCCTAAGCTTGTGAGTTTGAGACCAGCCTGGGCAACTTGGTGAGTCCTCATCTCTACAATAAATAAAAAAAAATTAGCCAGGTGTGGTAGCACGTGCCTATAGTTCTGGCTCCTTGGAAGGCTGAGGCAGAAGGATCGCCAGAGCCCAGCAGGTCAACGCTGGGGTGGTCATGAGTGTGCCTCTGCACTCCAGCCTGGGCGACAGAGTGAGACTCCAACTCAAAACAAAAAAAAGAATAATAACTAATATGGTAAATACGATATGATGTAAACATAATTGTAATGATTGCAGCCAAGGAGGGAGACATCACGCTGTAAGAATTTATAACTGAGGGGACTTCCTGAGTTTCAGGGAAGGTTTCCGCAAGAAATGATGCTTCAGTGGGTGTCTGAGTCAGAATTAAACAGGGTGTGGGGGGTTGATATGATGAGTCTAAATTTATTGTACGTAGTGCAGTTCTCTTCCCAGTTGAACTTTCCTGCTTTGTGAATAGAATCAGTGATAATGATGACAATAACAGCCAACACGTACTGAAAGTTAGTTCAATTAGTTAATCACTGAATTATAACCCAGTGACTAAGTGCTGGGATTCTGAAGCCAGACTAATTGAGTTTGAATTTCAGTTTTGCTATATCCTCACTACTTCATAACCTTGGGCAAATTGCTTAATCTTTGTGTCATCTGTAGAATGGGGGCAATCGCAGAACATACTACACTGGGCTGTTCTGAGGGTCTAATGAGTAGCATATAGTGAGTTATTTTATATGTGAGGGGGACTCAAAAAAACCTGGAATTACCTTTTTGAGGGCAGGCCCCTTGTAGTACACTCAGAATTTGTTCCTTTGGGTCAGATGCTCAACGTAAGTTTTTATCAGAAAGTTTTGAGAAGGTTGCGTCACGATTTGTAGACGAGACGTCCCAAGTTGTAGCAAACAGGTGATGGGTTCTTCTACCATGACAATGCACCTGCCCACACCTTGCTGAGTGTTCAGCAGTTTCTGACTAAAAACAGCATGACCCCTGTGCCCCATCCTCGCTATTGACCTGATCTTACCCCAAGCAACTGTTTTTAGTTTCCCCAAATGAAAAAAGTCCTCAAAGGGAAACGTTTTGCTGATGTGGAAGAGGTGAAACAAAAACGGCAGAAGCACTGAAAGGCATCAAGTGGAGAGTACTTTGAAGGTGACTGAAGTTTAAACTTGTAAGAATAAATACACAATTTTAAATAAACAAACTCTCCCCCTCGTATACAATGCCTGCCACACAAAGGGTTATAGAAGTGTTTGTTAAACTGTAACAAGACTGAATGCCATGGCTCATGCCTGTAGTCCCAGCACTTTGGGAGGCGGAGGCAAGGGGACTACCTGAGCCCAGGGGTTCAAGACCAGCCTCATCTCTTTAATAAATAAGAAAATTAGACGGATTAGACATGCCTGTAGTTCCAGCTACTTGGGAGGCTGAGGCAGAAGGATGGCCTGAGCCCAGCAGATTGACACTGGGGTGGCCATGAGTGTGCCACTACACTCCAGCCTGGGCGACAGAGTGAGACTTCAACTCTAAACAAACAAATAAACAAATAAAAGATTCATACTTTCCTCAGGCCCCAATTTTTGATGGAGAAACTGGCAAAACTAGGGAACTTCCCCAGGATCAATTTAACTGATGGCAAAGAACTGTGATTCAACGACATCTTTTGATTCCAAGTCCAGTTGTCTTTACCTCAAGCGGAAAGGCTGTGTGTGCAGTGGTTAGACATGCAAGGGTGCAGTGGTTAGACACGCACACTGTGGAGTGTAGGCAGAGAAGACTTTGACACTTGCCTCTAGCACCTCCTGGCTGTGTGACATTGGGAAAGTTGCTAGCCTTCTCTGCATCTCCATAATCTCACTCATCGAATGGGGATAATAATACTACGTACTATAAAGGGTGGCTCTGAGCATCGAATGGGATAAGATCTGGAATGTCATCTGGAGCTGGTTTTAAAAGTATTTTTTTAAATGTACACATGTTACCTTGTGATCATTCAAGCATTTTCTTCAGTGGCCCCTGATTCTGCCCCAATTTCTTCAGCTAACCTAAGAGAGACTGGGAAGCATGACAGCATCTACTTAAAAAGTGGCAAAAACTAAGACTCCTGGCAAAAAAGACATTTCTCTATGCTTTGGGGAAGAGTGTGGCTGTGAAAACACTACAGCAACCAGAAGCAGGCTCCCCAAGGTAAGCAGGACTGTGGCAGCCTCTGGAGCACTCATTATAACGTAGACGGTGTCACGCTCAGGAGGATGGTGTTTATACATGGCAGGGAGGCGACGCCCTCCTGGGCAGGTGCAAGCCACTCGGGTCTGCTCACTTGCGCCCCCTGGTGGGAACTGTTTCCACAGGCACTGAGGCAGGAAAGGGAGCTAGCCCAGGCTGAGGAGAGAAAGCTAACCTAGACGAAGGAGAGGGACCTAGTTCAGGCTAAAGAGAGGGGGCAAGACCAGGCTGAGGAGAGGTTGCTAGCCCAGGCTAAAAAGATGGAGGAGACGGCGCTAACCTGAAAGAAGGAGCCGGAGCTAGTCCAGGCGAAGGAGAGAGAGCCTTCCCAGGCTGAGGATAGGGAGCTAGCCCAGGCTAAGGTGATGGAGCTAGCTCAGGCTGATGAAAGGGAGCTAGCCCAGGCTGAGGAGACGGAGCTAGCCCAGGCTGAGGGGAGGGAGGTAGCTCAGGATGAGGGGAGGGAGCTAGCTCAGGCTAAGGAGTGGGAGCTAACCTAGACAAAGTAGCTAGGCCAGTCTAACAAGAGGGAGCTAACCTAGATGAAGGACGGGGAGTTAGCCCAGGCTGAGGAGAGAGAGCTAGCTCAGACTGATGAGAGGGAGCTAGCCCAGACTAAGGAGATGGAGCTAGCCCAGGGTGAGGAGAGGGAGCTAGCCCAGGATAACGAGATGGAGCTAACCCAGGCTAAGGAGTGGGAACTAACCTAGACAAAATAGAGGGAGCTAGCTCAGGGTGATGAGAGGGAGCTAGCCCAGGCTAAGTAGACGGAGATAGCCCAGGCTGAGGAGAGGGACCCGACCCAGGCTGAGGAGGTGGAGCTAACCTAAACTGAGCGCTTGCCTTGCACTTGACCTCATATATGATCTTGCTTTCTGCAAATACAGAAATCGAGGGATTGAGAGATGCAGACAAAGAAAAAATGGAAATTTCCTAAAGTTACCTCACTATGGAGCATCAGAATTAGCATTTGCTATTCTCCAAGGGTGCTGAAAATAAAAACAAATTAAAAACCGCATTCCGCCGGGCTCAGTGGCTCAGCCTGTAATCCCAGTACTTTGGGAGGTTGAGGCGAGTGGATTGCCTGAGCCCGCAGGACCCACCGGGGCAACTTGGTGAGACCTCATCTCTACAATAAAATAAAATAAAAAATTAGCCGGGCGTGGTAGCGCATGCCTGTAGTTCCAGCTACTTGGAAGGCTGAGGCGGAAGGATGGCCAGAGCCCAGCAGGTCGAGGCTGCGGTGGCCGGGAGCGTGCCACTGCACTCCAGTCTGGGTGACAGAGTGAGACTCCAACTCAAAAAAACAACAACAACAACAAAAATGCATTCCAACCCAGGCCTGTTGTGACTTTAGCGCTCACACGCTCTGTCCAACCCTGCATGGTCGATGTGAAATGAACCAAGCCATGTGACCTATCTGGGGTTAGCTATGTCACAGCCCCCTTAGTTCCATCCTGCATAATATCACCAATGATGAAAACATCCCCTACCTCCTAGCAAGGAAGCCTCTAGCAATGGTTATGCCAAGGAGTGAGGTGGGGTTGAAGGCTGCTGTGTACATGCCTTGATACGACACGCCTAGTCCCCAAGATAAACTGCTCAACCAAGTCTTAAATCACTGAAACATGTACTCACAATAATCCTATGTAATTAATACTATTATAATATGGCTATAAATATAGATAAAATTTTAATTTTAACTTTTAATTTTTTAGGAACAGGGTCTTGCTCTATTGTCCAGGTTGGAATGCAATGGCATGATCATAGCTCACTACAGCTTTGGATTCCTGGACTCAAGCAATCCTCCCACCTCAACCTCCCAAGTTGTTGGGGCTGCAGATGTGCATCACCAAGTCCTGCTAATGTTTTAAAAATTTCTTATAGCCCCAGCATCTTGCTATTTTGCCCAGGCTGGGCTCTAACTCCTGGACGCAAGTGCTCCTCCTGCCTCAAATGATCCTACCTGCACCTGGCCAGAAGAGTGTAAACTTAAAAGTAGTTACCCCCCCTACTCCCACCCTCCGGGAAGGGAAGCCGAAAAGCGCTGTGAAGGAGGATGTTAGTTTTTGATTCTTCTTGTTTCTGTGTCATTGGAAACAAGCATATGTTCTACAAATTTCTGTAAAGTGTGAACAAGTACTATTCTTTTCATAAATTCAACGATCATTTAAAAATGTTTTAAAAGGCAATATTTAACTGAAACTTCCACAGGTGATTCTGAGGGGCATACTAGTTTGAAGTTGGAAGATTATTACCTTAAAAACGATTAACAATGACATGTAGTGAATCTCCTATCCTGTGGACCAATACAAGCAAAAGCGAACATGGAGTCTTCCACATGTGAATGCATTCACACCTCACACCCCCCCCCACCAACCCTTTGAAGTAGGTACTTGGGGTCATCAGCCTTCCTGATGGGCCTCCATGATTCCACCCCCACCCCCCGTATTCGCACCCCTGTGTATTTCCCTCCTACACTGAACAGAGCTGATCTGTGTAACCAATAGAATATTGGAGAAATGATATGTGACTTCTGATAACCTAAAATAATCAAAAGGGTCAGAATATTGTCTTAAAGAGTTTATCCAAGTGAAAATATGACAGTGGCCATTTCGGGATGCACAGACTCCAGAGAAATGAGGTCAGTGCTCGGAAGTTAAAAAGCTAAAGTCTTGCTTATAGAGGAAGAAGACAAAGAACTGTAGCAAGATTACAATACTAGGCTGATTTACAAGTTACAACAAATTAATTAGCTACAGTTTGTTTTCTTGTCCTGTGGCTTGTTTTCTTTTCTTTTTAGCTGGTTTCCATCTCCTTTCCAATTTAAGAGTATATTTGACATCCCACCTTAAGGCAATGCGACAATTGCCAAGTCTTTGTAGGAGAAAGATAAGAGGGAGGTTAATCTATAATGAAAGTCAACAGTGATTAGGGAGGGGGTTTTTCCTGGAGCCCTTTGGCCATTTAAATATTTTACAAAACAATGTGGGTAAGGAAAAGGCTTAATCTGTAATCAGAGAAACAAAAGTTTACTGTTGCCTGGGTTACAGCTGCCTGTTACGTGACCAGGGCTCCATAATTCATAGTCCTTTAAAGCTCAAAATAATTCCAACAGTTTAGATTTTGAGTTACTTGTTTTCACACTTGCAAGGCTAGGTCGTAAAAGACACTGCCACTTCTTCCTTCTCCTTTCCCTTTCTCTTGAGTTGCCCACTCTGAGAGAAACCAGCTGCTGTGTTGGAGGATTATCAAGCAGCTCTGTGGAGAGACCCAGGTGGTGACTGAGTCCTCCTGCCAACAGCCATGTGTGTGGAAGCAGATCCTCCAGCCCCAGTCAAGCCTTCAGATGACTGCAGCCCCTACAACATCTTGACTGTAACTTCACAGGAGACCCTGAGCCAGAACCGCTTGGCTAAGTTGCTCCTAGATTTCTGACCCACAAAAACTATGGGAGATAATAATCTTTATTTCTTGTTTTAGGCTCCTACATTTTTGGTAAATGTGTTATGAAGTAACAAGCAATACAATTCTCTTGATATTATCACATCCATTTTACAGGTTGAAAACTTAGGCAGAGACAGGTCAAATGACTTGTCAGTCACCAAATAGTGGTGGGACCAGGATCACAACCCAGGTATACCACTCCCAGAAGCAGTTCAGTTAACCTCAATGGAGATAGGATGTGACCCAGGTCAAAGATGCCAGGTCTCTTGTTCTCTCTGCCTATCATCCATTTCTCCCACGAAACCCTCCTTGTCAGTCAGTTTTGAACTTTGTCTCCAGGGCATATGTCATGTAAGTTTATGACCAACATGTGACTTGTTATGTCCTTGGTCCTTTGCCTTTGAGCACAAGAAACAAACCCAGGAACCACAAAATGAGGCTCCCTAGCATGGGCACTGATGCCGTGTTCTGTAAGCATGCCATCTTACTCTTCAGTGAGGGACAGCAGGCCCTGCTCTTTGTATAAGAAAGAAATCCATTTTTAAAATGTTCAAATTCCACTTCTGACTACAGAAGAATGGTAGTAACAGTTCAGCAATATTGAAGATATTGATTTTCAGTGAATATTTTAATTTTTTCCCCAAACTTTTATCCTGAAAACTTTCAAACCATCTGGACCTGGTGTCTCAGCCTGTAATCCTAGCACTTTGGAGGCTGAGGCGAATGGATTGCCTGAGTCCATGGGTTTGAGACCAGCCAGGGCAACTTGGTGAGATCTCATCTCTACAAAAAGAAAAAAAAAAAAAGCCGGGCGTGGTAGCACGCACCTGTAGTTCCAGCTACTTGGAAGTTTGAGGCAGAACGATTGCTGGAGCCCAAAAGGTTGACGCTGGGATGGCCGTGAGAGTGCCACTGCACTCCAGTCTGGGCAACACAGTGAGACTCCAACACAAAAACAAAACAAAACAAAAAACTTTCAAACCAACAGAAAATTGCAAGAATGGTACAACGATCCACCATATTCCCTTCGTGTAGACTCACAAATTGCTCACATTCTACCAGATTTGCTTCCCCTGCTCCTCCCTGAACCATAAGAGAGTTAATTTCAGACTTGTTTTTTCTTTTTAGAGACAAGATCTTGTTCTGTCTCCCAGGCTGGAGTATAGTGGTGCAATCAGAGCTCACTGCAGCCTTGAACTTATGGGCTCAAGTGATCCTCCCACCTCAGCTCCCAAGGAGCTGGGCCTACAGATGTGCACCACCATGCCCGGTTTATTATTATTATTATTTTTTGTAGAGATGGGATCTTGCTACATTGTTCAAGCTGGTCTCAAACTCCTGGCCTCAGGTGATCCTCCTGCCTCAGCCTCCCAAAGAGTTGGGATTACAGGTGTGGGCCAACATATCTGGCCAATTAGAGACTTTTAGAAACTTAATCCCTGTATTAGTTTCCTGTGACTGCTGTGACAAATCACCATAAATTTGTTGGCTAATTCACAAAGTCCCACCATAAATCACATTGCTAAACTATCGGTGTTGCCCAAGGCTCGAGGTAAAAAATGAAGCCCCTCCTATCAGAGAGAATGTTCCAGGAGCTCAGAGATCCCCTCCCCAGACCTCATGCTGAGTAAAGTAATTCTTCACTACAAAGTAATGTTCACAAATTTTTGGATCTTTGGGGGACATCTTCCAGCCTACCTCAATCTCTAAATACTTTCCTAGGTATCTCTTAAGAACAAAGACATCCTCCCAAATAACATCAATATGATTATCCCCTGGGAAAATGTAATAAAGTTGCAATACTATTTTCTTTTTTTTTTTTTTTTTTTGAGTTGGAGTCTCCCTCTGTCGCCCAGACTGGAGTGCAGTGGCCGCTCCCGGCCACCGCAGACTCGACCTGCTGGGCTCCGGCGATCCTTCCGCCTCAGCCTTCCAAGTAGCTGGAACTACAGGCGCGCGCTACCACACCCGGCTAAGTTTTTTTGATTTATTGTAGAGATGAGGTCTCGCCAAGTTGCCCAGGCGGTTCTCGAACCTACGGGCTCAGGCCAGAATACTTTCTTAAATTATTTTCTTTTATATAGATGGGGAGGAGCAGGGACAGAAGAAAGAGCACTGCATCAGATACAACAGTTCAGATCCTGTGTGTATGGCGCTGGGCAAGCTCCTTAACCTCTTCCAGCCTGATTTCCTTTGGCATCAGTAAGATAGTGGTAATGATAATAATGATACAATATTGTTGAAAAAGGGAAATTAATGCATACGAAGTAGTCTGGACAATGCCTGGCACCCAGCCCTTCTGCTGGAAGTGTTATTCTTATGAGTGCCTGTGGATTTATCTCTACAACAGCTCACACATACTTCCCATCTGCATACATTTTGTGGCATACAGAGACCTAGGTTGTCTACTGACAATCACCAAGTTTCCTCTGACTGAGCATTCCTAGGGGCTGGAAAACACATAGAGTTAAAGATAAGACAAAACTTTCCTTCTTGCTCTCTTGCAGAACTCAGAATATAAAAGTGATAGAAAGGCACACACACACGCAGGGCCACACACACTTTTCCATTTTTAACCTTAAGGATGACCATAGAGAAACCTCCAGAGGAGGGGAGCCGAGTGTAGCAGCAGCAGCATGGATGGTGCAAGCCTCACATCTTGGAGTGGAGACTGCAGGCCTAGAGTCGTACCCGCCCTTTCTCTACACTGACTCAGGCATAGGTGCATTGTGACCACCCTCAGCTTTCCCTAATGATGCCTCTCTGGGTTTCTGGCCCTTCCTCTGACCTCCCATAACAATGTACATCTCCTTTTAATAAAGCTTACCATACTCTACAGAATCTTCATTTTTACTTTATGAATGACTAAACAGATTTGTCCAGTTATTTACCCACGCCTACACTTGTTTTTGCTTTCTGGAAGGTTCTAAGACTTTAAGATGACATTTTTGCTTGATTTCTATATCAGTATGGGTATAGTCAAGAGGTAGAAATCAGACCAGCTATTTGAATAGAGTGCATTTAATAGAGAGAACTATTCATGGGAAAGAGGTAATTGGAAAGGCAAGTAGAGAACACTGCTCTATCTCAGAGGGATATCTATTGCAGGAGGCAGCTACCACCCTTAACTAAGGCTGGGGGAGGAGGGCAGAAGCTTGGAGAAAGGATGAGTGCAGGTGACTCGCAAGCAGCTGAAAGGGACTGTTCTGCTGGTGTTGGTATTTCTTTCTTTCTTTCTTTTTAGATTAGAAAATATAGTTTATTTCAAAGTAAATTAGAGAGAGAGGGAAAGAAAGAGGAGATTCACCTTCTCAAGGTAGGGAGGGGGCCAAAGCCAGGAAACATGGTGACAGCCATAGCTCAAAGAGTACATGGCTACACCAGAGTTTAATAAGGCAATGGCCGCAATGGCCTGGCAATGACCTGGTGTTGGTATTCCTTAGGAGGGTGCCATTAGGCAGGCTCTGCAAATGTGGGAAAATCTGTAAACTGCATTCAACTTACTGTTGTAGCACTGAAGGAAACTGCCTTGCTGGCTGAACACTGAGAGACTAACACAAACACTGCCAAGAGTAAGAAAGGCAATGAGGATCAAGGAACAAGCCCAGTCTGCTGCTGTGCCCCCCCTTGTTGACAGAATTGAACAGGGAGCCCACTGGCAAAGCAGATTGGATTTCCAGGCTCAGTCCCTAGAGCCTGAAACAGTATACCGAAGGGTGGGTGTGAAGCTGAGAAACAATAGCATAACTGACATATTTCTTAAAATACTCTGTGCTACATCTTGGACATTAGGAGTTATATCCAAATGTCCATCAGCAGATAAATGGATAAACACAAAGTGGTTCACACATACAGGGAATTATGATTCAGCCTTGAAAAAAAAAAATCCTTGAAGAAAATCCTGCCACATGCTATGCAACATGAGTGACACTTGAGGACATTACGCTAAGTGAAATAAGGCAGTCACAAAAAGACAAATACTATATAATTCCATTTATTTGAAGTATCCAAAGTAGTCAAATGCACAGAAACAGGAAAGTAAGAGAATAGTTGCCAGGGGATAGGGGGAGATGAAGAAATTCTGGAGATCGGTTGCACAACATTGTCAACATTTTTCTTCTTTTTTTTTTGAGTCAGGGTCTCACTCTGTTGACCAGGCTGGAGTGCAGTGGCACAATCACAACTCATTGTAACCTCAACCTCCTGGGCTCAGGTGATTCTTCGGCCTAAACCTCCCGAGTAGCTGAGACTACAGGAATATCACCATGCCTGTCTAATTTTTAAAAAATTTATTGTAGAGATGAGGTCTTACTATGTTGCCCTGGCTGGTCTCGAACTCCTGGCCTAAAGTGATCCTCCCACCTTGACTTCCCAAATTGCTGGGACTACAGGCATGAACCAATGCACCTGATTGACATTCTTAACACTACTGAATTGTTCACTTAAAAACAGTTAAGGTGGTAAATTTTATGTTATGTGTGTAATTTTTATCTTAGCACAAAAATTTTAAAAATTAAGACCCACAAGCACTGGTTATTTCCAATATATTTGTAGGTTTCTTCATGAACTTCTCAGCCTGATTTCCATAGGTTTCTCCACATTGCTTTGTGAAGAATTCTTGATTCTTAATTATCTCACCTTATATTTGATTATCCCATGCTTATGCTGTGGAATAATCCTTGATCTCTTCCTCATTGTTACTTTATGACAAGTGTTGATTTACTGCTTACTATTCAGAATCCAAATGATAAAAGCAAGCAGCTACTTATGGAATATAATTGCAAAATAAGATAAGATTCATTTTGCAAAAAGGTCCTATTTTCTGGCTATTTTAAAGACTGTATATCAAGCGAATGATCCAAAGTAAAACACATTGTTTAGGAAACTAGCAAAAACATTTGAATCAGGTTTATGGGACACAATGTAATGTCTTCGTTGAAATCCGTGTGTAGTGGAGCCAGGTTTATGCTGTTCATGGCCCATTCTCTTTGTTAAATCGCCTACTGGAGCCAGTCTTTGCAATGTTGCCTCATCAACTTTTACAGTAAATATCCCATTATTGGACACTAGGGTGAAGAGTGATGGAAGGGAATGTAATTGTTTTAGTTTTAAATTTACCCTTGTCTGTCTTTGTCTTTTACATACAGCACAAGGAGAGGCTGTATGTCATGAAGGCATTCACCCTTCTTGAGACTGGATTGCATTTAAGCCATTCCACACAGATGAGGGAAGCGCCCCTTAGGAGAGGAAAGAGGTAATCCCACAACCTATCATAGTAACTCATCCTGTGTTTGACAACTCGTGCCACCAGGGTCTTTGTAGTTAGTCCGTGTCTCATCTGCTGCAATTTCCCCCTCCCTCTGACCCCCTTTCTGGTGACATCATTAATGAATATTGGAACCAGCTGGCCTTCTTCTGTATAAGAAGCTTTTATAGTTGTAAAAATGATTATTCCATTTCTCAACCATTTTGTTGAACAATACTGTCCATTAAATTTACCCCATACATTTTATTTTTCAGGTCCTTTCATTATCTTTTTGATGCTTCTTTGAATCCTTAGTAAGCTTACCATACTGCTGTAAAATTGTAAGATTCCTGTTTTTATAGAACTCTAATAAAATTCTAAACATGTTTGGGATTAATAGAAGGATTACTCCTTCTTATACAATATTCATTACAAAAATCATCATTAAATCACCTCTTAAATCTTCATGGTTTTGCTGACAGAAAGCAAAACCCATCACCCTCACGACTTTCTGCAAAGCTCTAAGCTCTCAACTCAGAAAAGCAGCTTCTCTTTGAAAGATTTTTAGTTTCTATAGAAAATTAGATAGCAGAAATAGAAAATATATCAATATATATGGGAAATAAGGGTAAGTTGAGAAGTTTTTCTTATTTCACAAAGTTTTTTTGTTATCGTCTTATTTTCTTTTTAAAAAATAAATGGCCAGGCACAGTGACTCAAGCCTGTGATCCCTGCACTTTAGGAGGCTGAGGCAAGAGGATTGCCTGAGCCCATGGGTTCGAGACCAACCTGTGCAACATGGTAAGACCTCATATCTACAATAAATCAAAAAATTACTTGGGTGTGGTAGCGTGTACCTGTAGTTCCGGCTACTTGGAAGGCTGAGGCAGAAAGATCGAAGAAGGATCACGGCCACCTCAGCAGGTCGACACTGGGGTGGCTGTGAGTGTGCCTCTGCACTCCAGCCTTGGCGATAGAGTGAGACTCCACCTCAATAAATAAATAAATAAATAAATAGAAAAAAGTTAGCAGCATCTGAAATCACATCATTTTGAGGTATTAAGATTTAACACTCTAGCAAACATCCTTTTGTGTTTCTCTTTGTATTTATTTTCACAAATTTATAATTTACCTTAAATGTGAGTAGGTCATTATATTTATTGGTCGTGTTTTGGAAACATTTTTCTATATATATTCTTATCTTTGCCTACTCTGTCTTCTTCCCAAAGTAACTAATGTATTTATCCCTCCAGTACTTTTCCCTGGACATAAAATCATATTTGAGTATGTATCGAAAGGCTTGTCATTCTTTGTTTTGAAGAAAATTATAGTCTTTTATGCATCTTGCTTTCTTACCAAACAAGTCTTTGCAGAAATTTCTGCCAGGCAATCTGTATAGATTTAACTCATTTATTTTATTGGCTACATAATGGTCTGAATATAACACTATTAATTCAACTAGCCCCTTGTGTGTTTGTAATAGTTTTAGTTTCTGTATTAGGCTAGATCTTCAGAATATGCTTCTATTGTCATTTAATGTCAGAACAGTAGTACTGAAGAAATTAAATAGCTATGTCAATAAAACATAAGTAAATGAATTATATACCTTATACAAAAACCTAGAGAATTACAAAAGAAACAAATCAATCAATCAACCAATAAAGATTAAGAGCAAAAAATAATAAATTAGAAATCAAAACTAAAAGGGAGTCTAATAAGTAAGTTCAAAATCTGGTTCTTGGGAAAAAAATCACAAAAATAGACAAACCACTGACCAAATGAATGAAAAAAAAATAACAGAGGAAGCTCAAATACACAAATTAGAAATAAGAAAGTTCAGGAGAAAGAAATTTTTAAAAATCAGAAGGGACTACTTTGCAGGTATCTGCAAATTAATTTGAAATGAGCAGTTTTATGGTGTAACAAAATTTACCAGTAGATATAGAAAGCCTAAATGGACCAATTAACAGAGAAGAAATAGAAAAATCAAACAACACTTCACTAGAGGCCCAGACGGTTTCACACAGGAATTTACTAGAACTTTAAAGATCAGTTAATCCTAATAGTATTTAAACTATTTCAAAACATGGGTTAAAAAGAAATCTTCCAAATACTTTTTATGCAGTTAATTGATCCCAAAGCCTGACAAAATTTGTTCAAAAAAATAAAACTACAGGTCAATCTCATTTTCTTAGTCCATTTGGGCTGCTGTAACAAAATACCTTAGACTGGGTAAATTATAAACAACATAATTTATTGCTCACAATTCTGAAGACTGGAAAGTCCAAGATCAAGGCACCACAGATTTGATGTTTGGTGAGGGCCAGTTTCTTGTAGGTGGTGTCTTCTTTGTATGTCTTCACATGGAAGGGGCAAGCAGGAACCCTTAAACCCCTTTTATAAAGACACTAATCCCATTCATGAAGGCTCCACCCTCATGACCTAATCACCTCCCAAATACCTCACTTTTTTTTTTTTTTTTTTTTTTTTTTTTGAGTTGGAGTCTCACTCCGTCGCCCAGGCTGGAGTTCTAAAGCTAGTTTTATTCAATGGGCAAGCATTAGAAGATTTCCTGCTAAAATGAGAAGCAAAATGAGGTTGCACATCTCCACATTATGTTGGAGGTAGTAGACAATGAATTTAGATGAGACAAAAGAATTAGAGGTGTAAGAGTTAGAATGAAGAAACCAAAGTTACATATATTTGCAGGTGATATAATTATATATCTGGACAGTCCCCCAAAATCAATGTAAAAACTACTGTAAACAAAAATAATTTAGTAATTTAGCCATTTATAAATGCTTCATACAAAAATAAAAAATAAGTTATATAGCTAGATAAATGCAGTGTGTAACAGCATTCATTTTGCCAGTGTCTCATTTTCTCCAGACTTTTTCTCCAGAGTTCTCAGGAAGTGTTGAGAGAAACAATATTTACTCAATTCTTTTATGTTCACAAGTTTTTCTGTAGCATTTATTTTGAAAGGTGAGTTTGACTATGCATAAAATAGTTGGCTCTTATTCTCCTTTGTTGAGCCACTTTGATGTTATTCCAGCAATTGTTTTCTGCTGATGTAAACTAATGCCATCTTGATTTTTCCCCCTTCTAAGTGACTTTGTCTGTTTGCCTGGATCTCTGTATATTCTTTTCTTTTTAAAATACATGATAGTTTTACTAGAAAATGTTTTGATGCTTGACTGCCTGGTTTGTTTCCAGGTAGACAAGATGTCCTTTAAATATGTGGTTTCAAATTTTCTTTTATTTTAGAGAATTTTACTGCATTGTAGATCCTTTGGTGACTTCTATTTTATATATGCCGAGACTTCTTTTCCTGTCTTCTATATCTATCACTTTCAGACCTTTTTAATTTTTTGTTTTCTTTATTTCTTTTTGATTTTTAAAAATTTTTTCCTTGTATCTCATATCCTATTTTATTTTATTTTTTGAGCCAGGGTTTCACTTTGTAGCCCAGTGCAGTGGCATGATGATCATGGCTCACCACAGCCTTGACCTCCTGGGCTCAGGTGGTCCTTCTACCTCAGCCTCCCACGTAACTGGAACTACAGGCCCGTACCACAACACCCAACAAACTTTTTGATTTTTTTGTAGAGATGAGATCTCACTATGTTGCCCAGGCTGGTCTCAAACTCCTGGGCTTAAGCAATCCTTTCACCTCAACTTCCCAAAATGCTGGGATTATAGATGTAAGCCCCTGCACCCAGACTCATATTTCTTTTATGACATAATTATTTGCTCTTGTGTTCCTTTCAGCTCTTCTTAATTCCTGACATATTTTATTATTAATTCCAGTTTTTCTGCTCTTTCAGCTCTCTTTTACCCAAGCATCTCATTTAAAAATTATTATTATAGGCAGGCTTGGTGGCTCAGCCTGTAATCCCGCGCCTTTGGGAGGCTGAGGTGAGTGGATTGCCTGAGCCCGCGGGTTAGAGACCTGCCTGGGCAACTTGGCGAGACCTCATCTCTACAATAAATAAAAAAAATCAGGCAGGTGTGGTAGCGCGCACCTGTAATTCTGGCTACTCTGAAGGCTGACTGAGGCGGAAGGATCGCCGGAGCCCAGCAGGTCGAGGCTGCAGTGGCCAGGAGCGGTCACTGCACTCCAATCTGTGTGACAGAGTGAGACTCCAACTCAAAAAAAAAAAAAAATTATTATTATTATCTTGTTGTTCGAGTTGAATTGCAGTAGTATGATCATAGCTCACAGCAGCTTTGAACTTTGGCCCACCATACCCAGCTAATTTTTAAAATTTTTTTGTAGAGACAGGATCTCACTATGTCACCCAGGTGGGTCTCAAATTTCTGGCCTTAAGCCACCCTTCTTCCTTAGCATCTCAGAGTGCTAGGATTACAGGTGTGAGCCACAATGCCCAGCCAACATAACAGCTTCTATAATTTTCTTAAATTATTTGAGCTTACTTTAAAATATTATACATTCATATTTGTACATGAACTTTTCGATGACTTTGTTGTTTGTAGTAATATTGTTCCGTGCTTTATTCACTTTTGGCTTATAATAACTTTATAGGGAATTCAATTACAGTCCTTTTTGCTGCAGTGTTTAAGTGAGATGCTTTTTCCTGAACTCCTCAGGAGAGGAGGAGGAGGACTGAGTACATGTTGCCTTGCTTCATGACGCCAGGGTTTTCATTTGTTATCATGAGGTGTTTAAAAAAATTATGACCTTGTACTTCTTGTACCTGAACTCTGTCTTCTCCATTGCCCCACATTCCCCTGTCTCCTTACTCTTGCTGCATTCCTTGTTGGGGTGTCCCGGCTGGTGTAACTCCCTCATTTATTTTGCATTGTCTGTGGACAGAGTTGTCGTCCTGCTGACTCAGCTGACCCAGGCTTTGGGTGGAGCTGTAGGTTCCCTCAAGGTCCACCTGTGACCTTAATCTGATACTTGACTTGGGTAGTCAATCCTCTAACTCTCTGCTACAGGGTCATTTTATAGTACTGTGTAGCCCTAAAGGGTCTGTGTTGACCTGCCTTTATTGTTCTTGGGATCTGGGTGTTTCTCCTGATGCACTATCTCCTCCCCTAAACTTGTGTTCTTTGTTTTTTGTTTTTTGTTTTTGGTTTTGTTTTTGAGTTGGAGTCTCACTCTGTTGCCCAGACTAGAGTGCAGTGGCCGCTCCCCGCCACTGCAGCCTTGACCTGCTGGGCTCCGGCGATCCCTCTGCCTCAGCCTTCCAAGTAGCTGGAACTACAGGCGCGCGCTACCACGCCCGGCTAATTTTTGATTATTGTAGAGATGAGGTCTCGCCAAGTTGCCCAGGAGGGTCTCGAACCTGCGGGCTCAGGCATAAACCTGTGTTTTAACTCTGGTTGGGGTCAGGGATAGAGCCTTTGCAGAGAGAAATCCTTGGGTCTAACTTGAACTCTATATTCTGACCATTTTTTCCCTGTGGGTGGGAATATTGTATCTTGTGACTTTTTCAACTCTCAGTGCTCCAGATTCTCAAACTTTGAGCTCAACACATATTTGGTCTTTTAAAAAAAAATTTAAAATTAATTAATTACTTTTAAAGATGTGGGGTACAATTCAGGATTAGGTATACAGATGGTAATTGTACAGGTAAAGTTTGGGCCTGACTTTGGGTCCCACTTCGCCTAGTTTGAGATCAGTACCCTTACTGATGAAGTGTGTTGTTGTTTGCCTCCATCCCCACCCCTGCAGTGTCACAATTATCATAATACAGTTGGTCTTTCAAAGGGCCTAGTTCTTGCCATAGAAGGCCTGGCTTTTCTGTCTGACTTTCCCATGATTGCTCCTGCTAGGCATTTAATAATAATACTTAGAAATTTGTCCATCTTACTTTTTTATGCTGCATCTCCCTTCCCTCAGTGGCAGCACATGTGAAAAGCTGTCATTGTTATTGCCTAAATGCCTGGGGAGAGGTAATGAATACAAAGAATAGTCCATCCATGGAAGCTGTAACAGAAAATTGCCCTAAACCTGATCTGGGCAAAACTTTTGAGTGATGTAATTCACAATCTCCTTTGAGGGGGAGGATAGCATTCCTGATAAAAATATTTAAGCAATTTTCTGAGGAACATTAAAGAGACCAAAACCTGTTCTGGGAATCTGGTCACCCAACTACCCAGTTGTTGTTTGTCAAGAACTTAATAACCTTTTAAACAAAGCATCCTCTTAAAAAAAATTTGAGTCTAATAATACTAATCTAACCCTATTCTTTTTAACCTGAGACAATTTTGTCTCCCAGGGAACATTTGGCAACGTCTGGGGGTGTTTTCTGGTTGTCACAACTGGGGGTGGGTGGTGCTACTGGCTTCTAGTGTGTAGAGACCAGGGATGCTGCCAAACATACTGCAATGCACAGGACAGCCCCTGGCAAAGAAGAATGATCAGGTCCAAATGTCAATGGTGCTGATGTTGAGAAACACTTATCCAGCCATTCTCTTTCCCCATAAAATACCCTACTGAATCTCTGAATTGGCCTGCTGTAGGCCTTTTCCCTTGAAACAAGATTTAGCAAAATTTTATATAACTAATTTGTTTAAAGAATTTTGCTTGTTTTTTTTTTTTTTAAACAGGAGATGGGGGAGAAGGAAATGTCAGTTAGTCAGTTAATTTCTAAATGTGTTATCCTACTGTCCCAGCAGCTGAGCCTGATCTGCTGTTCACATGTACATAGTTACCAGACTAAGCAGGAAGCCTCAGTGTTTTGCCTTAAATAGAGACCTCTGGTATCAACTGATAATAAACTGGTACTGACCAAACTGATGTTGACTGTTGAAATGAGCCCAGCAGTATGGTTTTCACTAGTCTCCTAATTCTTTCATTTATTTTTTCTTTATGTATATATATTTTTTCCATTTTTATTTTAGATTCAGAGAGTACACATGCACATTCCTTACATGGACATATTGTGTAGTGGTGAGGATTGGATCTCAGATAGTGAACACTGTATCCAATAGGTAATTTCCAAACTCTAGCCCCCTTCTCCACCTCCCTCCTTATTAATTAAACCAAAAAGCTTCTGCACAGCAAAAGAAATAATCAACATAGTGAATAGAAAACCTACCGAATGGGAGAAAATATTTGCAAATTACGCCTCAGACAAAGGGCTAATGTCCAGAATCTACAAGGAACTCAAACAACTCAACACACACACACACACACACACACACACACACGCACACACAATAATCCCATCAAAAGTGGACAAAGGATATGAATAGATATCTCTCAAAAGAAGACACACAAGCAGCCAAATGATCAACATCACTAATCAGAGAAATGCCAAGTAAAACTACAACGAGATGTCATATCACATCAGTCAGAATGGCTATTATTAGAAAGTCAAAGAACAACAGGTATTAGTGAGGTTGCAGAGAAAAGGGAATGCTCATCCAACTAGTGGTTGAACTAGTTTGGTGGGATTGCAAACTAGTTCAACCACTATGGAAAACAGTATGGAGACTTCTTTTCATTCAAGGAAATATTGAATTACCATTTGATCCAGCAATTCTTTCATTTCTTTTTTGTTTGTTTGTTTGAGTTGGAGCCTCACTCTGTCTCCCAGACTGGAGTGCAGTGGCCGCTCCCGGCCACCACAGCCTCGACCTGCTGGGCTCCGGCGATCCTTCCGCCTCAGCCTTCCAAGTAGCTGGAACTACAGGCGCGCGCTACCATTCTTTCATTTCTAATTCAGTCTCCATTATTTGTTAGTTACAAGAAAACCTATCTTGAAAAAGCTTTTACAATGTTATAATTGAATATTCTTTCATTTCTAATTGAGTTTGGCTCACAAGTCATGAACTGGTTGAGTGCTTAAATTTATTTTTTGTTCTCAAGCAACTGTTGCCAATAGTATTTCTCAGTTGTTTACTTCCCCTATCACCAAGGGGGATCAGCTTTGCTGACACTGCTTTTCTTTCTGATCAAGAATTGCACTTGTAGAAATTAACCTTCTTTCCCTCTTCTGCCACCAGGATGGAGGAACAGGAAGATTTGTGGTTGAGATGGCGGGGGTGGGAACATACTAAGTGCCCTCCCATTATGCTGTGGGAAAATGTGGACTGTAGAAAGATGAATTCTGCATTCTTTCTTTTAGTTTTGCCTAATACCTAGGAGAGGGGTGTGTGTACCAGATCTTTATTTTTGCAAGACAGATGGAAGTCCTGGTGGTAATGCTTGAGTTCACAAAATGGGGAAGTCAAGAACAAAAAGAAAATTCTTCAAAATTGTTTGAAAGAGACTGGTAAGCTACCTCCCACCCCATATTTTCATATAAGAGGGAAAATTTTTTTTTTTTTTTTTTTGAGTCAGGGTCTCACTCTGTCTCCCAGGTTGGAGTATAGTGGCATGGTCATGGTTCACTGCAGCCTTAAACTCCTGGGTTCAGGCAATCTTTCTGCCTCAGTCTCCTGAGTAGCTGGGACTGCAGGCACATGCCACCACTTTCAATTATTTTTTAAATTTTTTGTAGAGGCGAGGTCTCACTATGTTGCCTAGGCTGGTCTCAAACTCCTGAACTCAAATACCCAAAATGCTGGGATTACAGGTGTGAGCCACTGTAACTGGCCATTGGAAATGTTTTCTAAAGATGCAATTTACTTACTGGAAACTCCAGGGCCTAAAGACATAATATAATAGTTTTTCTTAAAAAAAGAAAGAAAGAAAGAAAGAAAACAAAGCCAAACATTCATGTATTCAAGGTTGTAGAAAGTTGATGTAGAAGATGGGAAAGAAGTTTATATTTTTAACAAGATATTTTCCTTTATAATGATGGCTTAAATGTGCTTTGCTTGAAGGAAAGTAAGAACATTAGAAAAAGTATGAGACTCTGAAAATATACATTCTATTAGATATCTTCTACAGAAGATACCTTTTTAACTGAAAAAAATTAGGCAGATTTCTAGGTATTTTAGAGCAGTACCTTGTGTTGTTGGCTCACATCTCATGATTTTATTTTATTTTTTTGTCACAACAGACTGCCGATTATTTTCCAAGTACTACCAAACCAGTGAGTGTGTAAATCCCATCCAAAACTGCACATAATTATCTAAAAGTTCTCCTAGGTCCCAACCAGTGGGCACCCCTTAGATTTGCCTCTGTTGCTTGTGCTCACTCTTTGACTTACCTCCTTTCACATTTCTTTCTTTCTTTATATTTTTTCTAGAAATAAAAATCTTTGGATCTCTTTGCAGTTTGGCTTTCTTTACATCTTACACGGTTATGGCAGGATTTTTTTTTTTTTTTTAGTTAGTAGACCTAGTCTAAGCTTCTAAGTCAATTCTTAAGGTGTCATTATGTATGATGACAGGGGACTTGAAGGAATTCGTGTTCCTATCATGTATGCATGCAAAGAATGACAGTCAACTTGATGAAAATGGAAGAATAGCTATTTACCTCCCTTGAAAATGCAATACCCAGCACTGGGGATACAAAATGAGCAAGAGAGTAGTATCCTTGCTACCCAGAGATTTGAGTCTAAAAAGTCACAGCAGGACTGTGAAATGCAGTCTGCTAGGGAAGCAGAGGGGGTGGCGGAACTGTAGAAAAGGGGCATTAACTTGGGGGAACTGGGACCCTTTCCTGGGGAAGGAGACATTTCAGCTGAAAACCGAATGACCTTCTTTTTGGTTTCTCCATCAGTGAAATGACTGAAGTGATTCAGTTAAGGGCCCATTGCTCAAAGCAGGACTTGGGCTAAAACCAGCTAATTTATCCATTTTGTGTGTGTTTGTGAGTGTGCCCCTACATTTTAATATGGATATGTCTTATCTGGGAACTAAAAATGAACAAAGCTACAATATGGCAAAACGCCTATGGAGAAGTGGGTGAATGGTTTACCCTTCCTGAGCTGTATACTGTAACTCTCTGTGGGGGAAAGAGGTCTAAATTGGCTTCCTTGAATCTTCCTTTTGAGTGGGGGTGATAGTTAGACTTTTTAAAAAGTATCTAATGTTAACAACTATAAAATTCCATGTAGTCTTTGCTTTAAGGAAGAAAGCAGGGTAGCTGTGATACCATTCACAGCAAGAGATTCATGTATGAGATCAAGAAACATCTTCAGAAATCAGTCATTGGTGGACTGGGGCCTGGTTATCTCCTGGGGGTGATCTCCAACCCTGGCTGTCCTTGACCAGTCGGAACTGTGGATGCTTCAGGTCACAATTTCTAGGCATAGGGTCTTGGAATTGATATTTTAAAATGTTCGCCTGGTTATTTTAATGGGCAGCCAAGGTTGAGATACATTGTAACAGGGAGTAGCATGCCAGGAAAATTGATTTTCAGTTCACCTATTTTGAAGAGGCATTTGGGAATGCGTTGGCCTGGTTCACAGTTACTTATATCTTCTAGACAGGCAAGTAAGCAGGTAGACAATAAGCAGGGCCACGTAGTTATAAAAATTCTGTGCTAATGACAAAGGAGAGCCTCTCCAATAAGCTCACTGGATTCCACCCTGTCTGTCCTCCTGCCCCAGTAATGGGGTGTATTCATGGGGACTTGGAAACTTGGACATGCTACTATATGACTCTTCCTATCTGTGTGCATACATTAAAGAAGCTTTGTCCATCGGCACCTTTCTGTCAATTGCTCACTGCCAGCCTTGTAATCATTCTGCAGTTACACTTTACTTTTATAGAGAGAACAAATACTTGAGCCATTAGAACTATAGAAGAGTATAATAGTTTTCCCTTCAACCATTATTTCACTTCCACTCTTCATCCCTGAAAGAAATGGTATTTTTCCTGAGAATAAAAAATCAGTTCTGTTAACACACGGACTTATTAATATTTTACTGTGAGAGACAGCTGATAGCAGCAAAAGGAAGACTTGTTTGTCCTTGTAAATACTCCATCCTGAACATCTGACTTTATTTCTCATGATGGATTACACTTGCCTGCCCTCCCAATGGTGTGAGCATGAATAACAAAATGACATAAAATACAGAAGATATTATGGAAGCAGCAGTGACTTAGTGACCAAATGTTTACAATTCCTTTTATAATAATATGATTCTTAAAAACAATACGTAATCTTTAAAATACAACCTTAGTAGTATATACTTAAGAAAGAAAGACAAAGAAACACAATTAAACAAAAGAAAATAAAACTATTATAACCCAAATAAACAATGACTAACATTCCTCTGTGTAGATGGGCTTCTATGAGTGTCTCTGTAAATGTGCATTCACATGCACGTACCTCTAAGACCTTCAATACCGGTCTTGACTTATGTGCCACCAGACTCCTTCCTTTGCTACTTTATATGCAAAGGAAGGGGGCTGGAGTGACCTTTGGAGATTGCTTCCTGTTTTTCTCCATTTTCCCTTCATCTAGTATTCACGGAGGTTTGACCAATAGGAGGTCTTGCTGAGAGAGTGGAAGGCCAGAGAAAGAAGCTGAGGTCTTTTGACAGTTGCCCCCCACTTAGCCCTTGGGCTCCACTACCACAATGTTCCCTTTGTCCCACCATCCTTGAATTGGGATAGTACTTCTTGCTCCTGCTGTCTCTTATCTCATCTTCCTCTGATGTCTCAACTCTTTTGTCTCTTGTGTATTCAGTTCTCTGACTTACATTCCCTCTATTTAAATGCTAATGTGGTTCTTGTGTTTCCAGCTAGACCCTGATTGATATAGGTTCATAGTGATATAAAAGGTAATAAAAAAAATCTCTATATTCTGCTATGTTGCCCAGGCTGGAATGCAGTTGTATGATCATAGTTTACTGCAACCTGAAACTCCTGGACTCAAGTGATCAACAGTAGTTAAGACCACAGGCATGTACCACTGTGCTTGGCAGAAGAAAATTTTACACTTACCTAGGTGATATCAAAACCTAATGCTGCATTTCATCACAATTGGCTCTAGTTTGCTTTGTTAGGAATTAATTACGGACTATGAACTTTGACCCTTACTAGCACTAACTGAAGCTCTAATCAATGTGCTGTGGGGCTTTTTTACAGATCGGTGGAGTCAGTGCATCATATTCAGAGGTGGTAATTTTCATGCTTAATTAGTATAACTACCCCAATAACTCTTTTTTTTTTTTTAGCAATTTCTGTTGAGATTCAAGCTGCAGAGAAAATAAGAACTAACAGAAAAGCCAAATGAAAAATAAATAATAGTAGCTATCTTTAATGACCTTTTCATCATCTATATCCACCCCTTTCAGGTGTCCAACCCTGCCTGACTCAGTCCACAAGTCTGGGTAAGCTGATGTTACCCAAATTCCAAGGGTGAGCCCATGGGTAAGCCTAACTCCCTTGCCAGAGATTGGGTTAGGAGTTGTCATGTGACCCAGTTTGTGCCAATAAGCAAGAAGGAGTGGTTTGCTAGAGAGTATGAGACAAGTGCATCCTTCCTCTTGTGGGAGAGTTTTTTCATCTTCCTCTGGATGCTGTTGTCAGCTGCTATGTGGCCCAGAAGTACTGCAATCACTTCATATCAAGGACAAGCAAGAAGTCATACACCAGACAACAAAACAGCAGGGTCTTGGAGCCAGAGCCACAGATGATACCAACTCTGAAACCTGTTCCTTCTTATAGACTTTATTTAAGCCAAGGGGCTTCCTTATTTTTGAAGGCAGATTGAATTCTATTTTGTTACCTTTAGCATAAATCATCCTAATTTTTAAAGCAAATTAGCAAAATAAGTACTAAAAGTAAGTGTTCTGAGTCTAGTGGTTAGAAAATTAAAAAGGAAGAAAAGGAAAAGACAGAAGAAAAAACACCTAGGTGATTATATTTAAATATATATCACCTAGGTGATTATATTTAAATATAATCACCTAGGTGATTATATATATATATATATATTTAAAAACATTATTTAAAAACATTATTTAAAAACATTATTTAAAAACATTATTTCTACCTCTGACCAATCATCTGACAAAAAGGCTAATGAGATATTCATTATTTTGGAAACAATTTTTTTTTTAGTTCTACTATAAATGTCTATTGATATTTTTATGCTAATAATTAGCATTTAAGTGAAACAGCTATTATGTATGCTAGTTTATCCATGTGCTGAGAGACATTTGCTGAACTGAAAAGTAGTTTTAGAATACTGGAAGAATATTTTCTCAACTTTTATTGGTGTTCTTTATGATGTGATGACTACATTATATTACAACATACTTTTAAATTTGATGTGCATTACTATTTTCTCCATCGCTTTGTTTTGTCTAGACCACAGGCCAACAAACTATAGTTTGTAGGCCAAATTGGGCTGACACTTCTTTGTAAATAAAGTTTTATTGAAACATCCATGTTATTCATTTGCATATTGTCTATGGCTGCTTTCTCACTACAAAGTAACTTTAAGTAGTTGTGACAGAGACTGCGTGTCCTGCTGAACTTAAAATATTTAGTGTTTGATCTTCTATAGAAGATGTTTGCCAATCCCCAATCTAGACAATCAATAAAACAGTAAATCAAGCCCTAATTTGTAACATTTGTTACAAATGTTTTTGTTTTCTATGGTGTAAATACCACTCCTGTGGCTGATTCCAAGCTACCAACACGATGTCAAGGCTAGAAAGAGATGTATGTGACTTTATTGTATTTCCACCATAAAGACATAATGGATACAAATAACCTCAAGAGTATAGACAATAGTGACATGCAGTAAAATGTAGTAAAATAATGAGGAAGTGATGAGTTTTGAGTATTTATGGTTATCACTTATAATACATTTGTTTAATTGTAAGTTGGTATAATTTAATTTTTAATTTGTCTGTGCTTAACAACTGACTTTCAACCTTTCTGAAAATTTAACAATTGAACTTTGCAGGCTGATATGAACCAGCTACAGCACATCTCTGTTAATACCACGTATTGTAGTATAAGCAACCAAGGCGGATGGAGTAGACTGCTGGTTGTGTTTCTGCATCCATCCCTCACCCCAATCAGATATCTTAGAGATTGCTGATGCTCCTGTATACCTACAGCACAGAAATTTGCAGAAAGTACTTGCTCAATGAATGTTTGTAGAATAGCACTAGTGATTCTTGTACATAAAATACTTGCTTATGTATCTGAGTGATTCTATAAGCTGACCCATGTCTTCTGATTTGCTGTGTGTGCTACTTTGACCAATATAATTTTATGTAAGTTTAAGTACTTGATACTCTCTCACTAATGGAAATGATAAAAACTGCATTTATTTTTCCTCAAAAAAATGAGAAAAAAAAATGGCTGAATTTGTGTCAGATCCATTCATGATTAGAAACAAGTTAAGTGAATTTAGAAGAGAATTGAGGCCCAAATAAGCCAACAGCCAAATATTTCAAACCTTGAATTGTGTTCAAGAGAACCTCTACATAGGATGCGTTATGTGTGCTTTAAGAATCAGCAACATGGCCAGGCTCAGTGGCTCAGCCTGTGATCCCAGCATTTTGGGAGGCCAAGGCAAGTGGATTGCCTGAGCCCATGGGTTCGAGACCAGTCTGGGCAACTTGGTGAGACCTCATCTCTACAATACATCAAAAATTAGTCAGGCATGATAGAATGTACCTGTAGTTCCAGCTACTTGGAAGGCTGAGGCAGAAAGATCGCCGGAGCTCGGCAGGTCAATGCTGGGGTGACTGTGAGTGTGCCACTGCACTCCAGCCTGGGTGACAGAGTGAGACTCCAACTCAAAAATAAATAAAATAAAATAAAGAATCAACAACATATCCATTTCACAATGAATATATGCTTCAAAATATGACCTTGTATGCGACAAAAACACGCTATGTTACCTGTTAATTTAAAATAATTTTTAGTCAGAGCTTTGCAAGATGGTGACAGAACTGGTGTGAGAGTCTCTGCAAGGGTGAATATCCATAAAAACAGTCTGTATGCATGGAGGTGCGCAGGTGAGTGAAAGTCTGTCTGAGGGGAGACTTGGGATCAAGCACCTGGGGCTCCCCTCTGGAGGTGGCTGCAACCCACCACTGCTCTGAGATTGGAGCCCCTGGTACGCAGGATCACCTGCCATTCTCGGGGGTCTGGAAGGAGGCAGCAGAGATCAACTGCTCCTCAGTACCTGGCACCTGGCACCTGGCCCATGTCATCTCTTGCAGTGGCAGGGCACTGGACACTGGCAGCGAGAGTTGTGGAAAAGGCACAGAGGAAATCTGGAGCTGAACCCCTCTGTCGGCAAGGAGACGCTGACTGTCACAATTTTCTTTATCCCGGACCAGGCAGAGACCTTCATTGGTCAGCCCAATTCTGTTCATCCTCTAACCTGAGAATCAGAGACCATCTCTGCACCCTTCTGGGATTGTCCATCGCTGGTCCAGAGAGGAAAGTTCAAGAGTAGACACAGAGAGACAGATACGTCACCTGCAGGTTGGATCAGGCATGGACACATCTGATCCAAGTGGGAGACTTGGCAGCAGCAGCAGACGAGTTGAGGTAAGTCTGGATATGATTCACCCTCCTCCCCCAGTGGTCCATGGGGCATCTGGCCCACACTGAGAGCAACCTGATTGGCACCTGTGCTGAGAGTGGAAGGAAGGGATTGGAGACCAGAGCCCACTCCTTACTTGGGGCTATTTTTTTTTTGGTTTGTTTAAGTTTTTTATTTGTTTTTGTTGCTTTTTAAAAGTTTTCCATTTTTCTGTTTACATATGGGTGTTTTTGAAGGTGAGTGCATCATCAGATTTTTTTGTTTGTATGTTTGTTTGTTTCTTTTTGTTTCTTTCTCTATTTATTCATTAGTTACTGTGCCTGTCTGTTTTCCTTCTTCTTCACTTGTGATGGTTTTCATTCCCTTTTTTCACCTTCTTTAATTCCATTGATCTGTTCGCCCAATCCCCTATTCTTCCCTGTGGAGAGCCTCTGGATTTGTACAATTTTGAAGGTGGACTGGGGATGGAGGTTGTGCTTTTTTAGTTTGGGATTTGATTAAGGTGTGATGGGGGAAACTGTGCTTCAGAAGCTATCTCCAGATCACAGTATTCACTGACTGGTGTGTAGGCCCCCTGGAACCCACTTCCTTCCACCTTATAATCTGTCCATGCAGTGGGGGCATATGTATGCTCCTGAAAGAAAAATGAAATAAGACAAAGGAAAAGAATGGAAAAGGGAAAAAGGGAAATGAAAGGAAGACAAAGACAGAGCGAAGAAGAAGAAAAACAGGCACACCAACTAACAAATAAAGAAACAAACAAAAAAAAACATACATACAAACATACAAACAAAAAAACCTGATGATGCACTCACTCAATAATACCCATACACAAATGGAAAAACTAAAAAGCAACAACAACAGCAAAAAAACCAAAACAAGTACAAAAACATAAACAAAAACAGAAAGAATGAAAAAAAAGAGCTCCTTCTGTGACCATTTTTGGAACTTCAGGTACCTTTATCAAGCACTGCCACTGCTTTTGGCTGCTACCATGGTAGGGAGCAGGCTCTGGTCTCCAGCCCCTCCCCTCCACTCTTGGCACAGGCCAATCAGGTTGCTCTTTGCTTGGGTAAGCTGCCCCATGGACTGCTGTAGGAAGAATGTGAATCAAATCTGATTCACCCAATTCAGGTGGTGGCATGGGCCAGGTGCTGAGGAGCAGCTCATCTCTGCTGTCTCTTCCCAAGAGACCCCCAGGAATGGCAGAAGATCATGCATGCTGGAATTTCTGATCTCAGAGCAGTGGTGGGTTGCAGCCATCTCCAGAGGAGAGCCCCAGTTGTTTGATCCTGAGTGTCCCTTCAGATGGACTTTCACTCACCCATCTGCACACTCCCACTCACATAGACTATCTTTATGGACACTCATCCTGCAGAGACTCTTACACTCCCACTGGTTTCATTGCCATCCTACACATTTAGTCTATTTTATCTTCTGACAACAACTAACCAATATACAATTTGTAGGTGGGCACTGTGGCATTAGCCATTGTCAGAGTCTCACCATCTTTTCTTCAAGTCACACCAAAGAAACATACAATGTGACTACAAAGAGTTCTGCCTTTCAGATGCATCTTTCCCATATGTCACTTCTAATTAGAAATTTCATATTCTATCCTGGCTCTAAGCCTCAGCTTCACATCTATACATTTAAATTTTTTACTGTTTGCCTATCTATTGCAAATATAGACACAACTAAAATACTTATGCCTAGAATGCTAATTAAATTCCAAATATTTGTTACTAGGACGTTTTATCTAACAAAGACAAATGAAGTCACAATTTATATATTAGCATTTTGTGGGATTTTATTTTTTTATCTTTGCAATTTCACATTACACAGTGGTTTCCTTTTTGTAAATGGGTAAATAAATGGCTTTTTAATACTTGATAATACCTCATTTATTTTTCATATGATGAGATTTTTTATATTAAAAAATGCAAAGGATGGTAAATTCTAGACCATTTGTCATTTGAAAAGAGACTTCAATTCTTAATTTTAGGAGTTCTACATGTAAAGCAAACTGAAATGCCATAGATACAGACCTGTGCCAGTAAGTACTACATTCATGTCTACTTAAAAAAAAAGAATCTACTGAGCCCTAAATTATTTACATTAAATTCAAAAGTATTAGTTTTTAATATATAATAGTTTTCATAAAGGCCATCTGAAGTTATTAGCGTCTACTTAGCAATAGAAGTAGAGTTTTGCCACTGGCAAAACAAACCCAAATATCAAAGGTTTGATAATGTTGAAAACTAAGATCCCAAGAAGTCTGAGGGATTTTGAGTTAGATACACATATTCTCTTATCTTTTTAAGGCCTGAGATACACATCCAAAAGTAGCAAGTCTATCTTATTCTAGAAACTTCCTACTGTTCCAAATGCATTGATTAAAAGAAATAAGTAAAAGTCAAACTATTCATGAGATATCCATCGAAAAGAAGAATGACTGTTTCTTCACAGGTATTTACCAAATCTGAGAAGGCTTGAAAAGCACAGAATCCACATGCTTCAACCACAGGTCACACCTGCATATAGTTTGGATTATTCTCTTGGAACTAATACCACCTCCTAGCCCACCCATCCCCAGTTGTTATAATTTTATATCCTGTGTCAGGGAATGATGGGCTCTCATGGTTGAAAGAAATCTTAAAATTATCTATTCCTATTTCTTTCATGTGTGTGTGTGTGTGTGTGTGTGTGTGTGTGTGTGTGTGTTTTAATTCCTTCTATAGGTTATAGGTCACATAGTTATATGGCTCGTAATTAAAGACCTTACATAATTAGAGATTCATTAAGTTCAGGGCAGCCTACTTATTTTGATCATTATCACTCAGAGAATTATTCATGACACTGAATGAACATTTACTCTTTTCTAGGTTCCTTTCTTCTTCCCGTTCTTCCTTCTTTCTTTTCTACTCCTAAATCTCTTCATTCTTTAATTCTTTCTGTCTTTACAAAAATAACTACTAAGCATCCACTATGTGTCAAGTACTCTGTACTAAAATCTGGAAAGACAAAGCAAGGGTTAGTGTTAAAGTTAGTCTTTTTTTTAATTTAATTTTTTTTTTTATATCAAGTGTCTTCCCTTTATGCAAACAGACTAGAAAACAGGAAGTATAATACTGTGGTCTGTAGGTGTTTATATGGAGAAGAAATAAGGTACTATGGGAATGCAAAAACAGGACATCCGACCCCATTCTTTCATGGGGCAGTACTTTCAAAACAGGATTTTGATTAATAATAGAGATTAATCAAGCAACAACATAGGGAAATGTAGTATATATATCTTATTTGGGAGTTTTCAGCACCCATTCCTTCTTCTAAAATGATACATTTTTTTCTAGAACATGATTCTCCAATTTTGTGATTGGTATTGTTGCGACAATAAGTCAAGATATGCTACCCCCAGCAAGGGTGATGGGGAACATTATGTAAGCTAGGCCAGCTGCAATCCTTCTTTAGTGATTTTAAATCTTAAGTTGATGTTTTAGTTCACTTTGGGCTACCATAACAAAATACCTTACATTGGGTAGTTTGTAAACAACATAAACATATTGCTTACATTTTTCTGGAGACTGGAAAGTCCAACATAAAGGCATCAGCACATTTGGTGTCCGGTGAAGATCTGTTCCTCACAGTTGATGACTTTTATGCACCTTCATTATAAGGGCACTAATCCCTCATGACCTAATCACCTCCTAAAGATCCAACCTCTTAATACTATAGAATTGAAACTAGGTTCCAACCCATGAATTTGGGAGGGCCACATTCAGACTATAGCAGATGAAGAACAAAGTGATGGAAAAATTACTTGGAGTAGATTTGCTATGTGTCACCTGGTCAAGACGGTTAAGGGGTTCTCACTGACCAGACTCACAGTGCTACTCTGGGTCCTCTGTCTGTGCTATGAGCTACTTAACTTTACAACAAAGTTCAATTTTCCTCATTTAGCAAGAGTCCATCTTCGTTGTTATTAATCAACTAATTCTAACTGAAACAGGAAGCTTATCCTACACAGAAGGTACAGTATGTACAAAAATCTGGAGGCATGAAAGAACCAGCCAGTATATCTAGAAGATGAGATCTGAAGAAATAAATATGTAGTGGTGAGATTAATGGGGAAACAAAGATGGAGAGACTAGACTAGAAAAGAAATCCTGATTGAATATCTTGTGTAAGCTTCTCAAGAACTGAGTCAGGACATCATAGAATTTTATTCTTGACTCTGATTTCTATCTTTATTTTTATAGCAGAGGACATTAATGCCCACAGATTTTAAACCACTCACTCAAGTATGCGGTTGCTGATGCTGAAGCTGAGCCTAAAGTTTGAGTGACAGAAGACTAGACTCACACTATCATGATAGCTTTCCTCCTCATTTGATGGAAATAAAAATGAGAGCAAATAATTTTGGTTTTCCAAAATAGACATTACAATAATAAAAATGGAATAATGTCTAAATACAATTAATGCTCAGCAGTGCCAGAAAATGTTTGATGTTATTTATCACATTTAAAATAATGGGCATCTCGATGGATTTTGAAGAAAAAAAAAGACAATTCTATAAAATTTAACCTCTGTCTGATTCAATATAAAACATCTCTAAGAAAACTGAGTAGGGAACGTCCTTTATTTGTTAATGGATATCTACTAATTATGAACCAAACCCACCATATTCAAATATGAAAATGTAGGACATCTTTAAGATTAGAAACAGGAGATTTCAGCTATTTCTAATACTGTTTAGTGTGCAATGAACAGTGCACAATGTGGTAAGAAGAGCAAAAGAAACAAGAAACTTAAAGATTAAAAATCATAATTAATACATATCGATAGTATGATGTGCATAAGATATAAAAGACAATTAGGAGAAAAACTCAAACTAATTAGAAAATGTAAATAAAATTTCTAGCTACACATTCTATATATATGTAATCAAGAATGTCTCTTTATACCTAAAACCCATCATAAATGCCAACATTAGCAAAAATACCCTGAAGTATCTAAGAATTAAAGTAATAAAAATAGGCAATCACTTTAAGATAATAAAAATGTAAAGTTCTATCAAAAGGCTTAAAATAAGACTTAAATAAACTTCTTACTAAATTCATGGGTGTAACTACTTAACCCTGTAAAGAGGTTACCCTTCCCCTAATTTAGTCTATTAATCAATGCAATTTTATTCGATATTCCAGTGAGATTTTGGGGGAAACTTGGGAAAAAAAACTTTTTTTTTTTTTTTTTGAGTTGGAGCCTCACTCTGTCACCCAGACTGGAATTCAGTGGCACGCTCCCGGCCACCCCAGCGTTGACTTGCTGGGCTCCGGCGATCCTTCCGCCTCAGCCTTCCAAGTAGCCAGAACTACAGGTGCATGCTACTGTGCCCGGCTAGTTTTTTATTTATTGTAGAGACCAGGTCTCACCAAGCTGCCTGGGTGGGTCTTGAACCCGTACGCTCAGGCAATCCACTCGCCTTGGCCTCCCAAAGTGCTGGGATTACAGACTGAACCACCAAGCCCGGCTGGAAAAATATCTTAAAAGTATATCAGAAACTGAGATTATATTTAAAAATAATGACAAAGTTGAGGGCTTGATCATCAGACCTTGATCAGGTAGTGCCAGGTCATAATCACTGAGAGTTTAGAAACATAGTGAGCCCTGTGGTTGCCTCCCCACTTTGTCTGGAGAACTTCCAGATCATAGCACTGAGAAAGGGAACCCTGGTGGAACCTGGTGGACTCCCTGTGTTGAGGAACCAAAGCTGGGAATCTGGGTTTGCAGAGTAGCTAGAAGTTCACCCTTGCTTAGCAAATAGCTTCCTGTTTTAGATGCCAGTGATGGGTTCCTATCTTTGACACTACTCAGTGCTCCACAGTTGCATACGATGCTGCGCCAAAATATAAGCTGCAAGAGGGCAGGGATATTTCTCTGCTTTGTTCTTGATATATTTTCAACAATATGGACAGTGCCTAGACACTGGCAGATTCTCAATACATATTTTTAAATGAATATCCTAGCATTGATAGCAATTCACAATGTGTAAGTGTATCTGAAGGATAAATTGCTATAATTCAAATGATAGGGTCAAAGGATATATAACACTGAAATGTCTAAAGATGTTGCTCAATTGCTTTCCATTTAAGTTGTATTAACTATCACAAACAATGTATAGACTGTTCTTTCTCCATAGATCTGCCAATATTGTGTGTTAAAACATAAGTAATTTTGTGAATCTGATAGAAATACATGTGTTATAATACCACTTTATAATCTCTAGATGTAAGAATTTTTAAAAATATATAATAAGAATGTGAGGAGAAAGCCTCTCATGTTCTGCCAGAAAAAGTGTAATCTGCTAGAAAAATAGGCATTTTAGAGAGCAAAATTGTACAACTTTTTAAAATCAAGAGCTTATATACTATAAGAAAACTATTTGTCATGCCAGTAATCAGTTTGGGAATAGTATTTTATTTAATCCTATTAGATGAGACATGAGAGAGAATCTGCTAAGTAGTATCTAGAAAAGTTTTTCTTAAAGAAGGAACTCACAAAAATGATATTTGTACTTTTGCCAACAGCTGGCATGTTTTGAAGTGATCCTTGGAAAGTAGGATATTGTGAGATCATGAGGGGTGTAATGAATACTTGGACAAGTGGAAATGTGTGTGGGGGGGCATCTTTGAAGGCACAGTTGAACCTTGGAACTACCCTATATTCAGACTAGTGTAAAGCGAGAAAATAAATATCTTTACTGGTTCTGCAGTTGTTGTAAAAGCAAGTAGCTAAATGTATTCAAAATGACAGAGGACTCATTTAGTTTACATTCATTTTCTAGATATTTAAAATGAGGTCAAGAGAAGTAAGGACATACCTCCAATTTTACACACCTGGAACTAAGTCCATAAACAAATTGATGAACTGAATACTAGGTATAGTTATCTAGGTGAATAAATGGAAATAGATATTCCATCAAACATAAACTATCAAATTCTCAACCTAGCCATCTGTTTTTACTGCTTCCACATGGTTGATCCACTCTGCTGGATACATTAGGTAAGATGATACGGTAGAGGCCTGGGAGTTGCAGTCACAGGATATACATTTGCATCCCAACTCTTTTCTCTATTGGCAGTATGATTTAGGATGTCATTGAACCTCTTTGATGTCCAATTTACTCTTTTGTTCCGTGAAAGTAACAGGACAGTTCTCCATCTAGAGTTGTTGAAAGGTTCCACAGTTTTACAGGTAAAAGTATGAAAGGCACATGATCTACAAACTATAAAATGCTACACTCCATCGAGAGGCAGCTCTACTGTTATTTTTTTGCCCTTGAGAACTAACGTAAATCATTTAAACTAGTTAAGATGAGAGTTCTCATAAAGACTGGAAAGACGGAGCAAAATAGATATTCTCTATATTTTAAGGGTCAGTTGATTTTTATAGTGTATATATTTCCCCTAATTTTCTACACAGACTGTGTATTATTTTTGCAATCATAAAGGAACTATAAGTATTATTAAAAATAATTAACACATCTTTTTCCAGTGAAAGTGATTTGTACTCCCATTTCAGTGGCCTGGTGTGTTCAGGCTTGATAAGAAAATTGTTCCTCCAAAGAGCGCTTTCATTTATAGGTTGCCAGGATATATGTGAAAGGCAAAAGGTTACCATTTAATACAAGTTTGTTTATCCACACTCTGGTTTTATCAGTCTAGCAGCCCAGAGACATGAACAGTTGGAAAAAAAAGTGAAGGACTTCTGGGTTAGGGTATATTTTACAAGGGGGAGATTCCCCAAAAAACTGGAATTTATTTATTTTAAAAAGTGTATTTATTCTTACATGGTTAAATTTTAGTCGCCTGCAAAGTACCCTCCATTTATGTAATACACCTATGGAGACACTTTTCCACTGCTCAAAACAGTTTGTAAGCTCGTCAATTTGTCAATTTTTTTCCCCACCTCTTTCACTTTGGCAAAACGTTTCCTTTTGAGAACTTTTTTCATCAGGGGAAACAAAACAAAAAAGTCACGCAGGAAGAGATCGTATGAATACGGAGGGTGGAGCATAAAGATCATTTCATTTTTGATCAAAAACTGCTGAACACTCAGTACGGTGTGGGCAGGTATGCTCGTAAATCACCCATCATGAAATGGGCAAATGTGTTGAAAAAAATCTAAAAAAAAAAACTTCACTGAAGCCAAACACAGCCTCTCACAACAACGCTAGCTGGTACACTGATGCCGATGGGTTCCTAGAAAACTTACCTCACAGGGGAAGGGGAGCCTCTACTACAAGGGGCCCACCATCTAAAAAATAATTCCAATTTTTGGGGGGAGGAGGTCCCTCCTCTTATGTATGTATATAAAAAAAAAAACAACAATTTCATGTCTATGAATGTGTGTTATATTTATTGTTATTTTTAAATGTAGTTAGGTCAGGTATTACTATTGTTGGTTTTGTTTTTATTGTTGATATTTTTCTTAGGCAACAAAGGTTCAGAAAAAGTAAGTCTCCCAAAATCACAAACTATCAAAAGGTAAAGAATAATTTCAAACTCAGGTTTGTTTCTAAGTGAAGTAAACTGTTCACTAAAATGGTAATGAGAACAATTACAAACAATTATTGATCCCCTACTATGTGCCATTTACTCAGTATTTATTATCCAATGTAAGCTGCATTATAAATCAATCAAATAGCTATTGTATTGTGATCCCCATTCTTCATTTGATGAAAGAAACTAAAGCTGAGAAATTGAGGCGATTCACTCAAGGTCAGACAATAAATGCATAAGTTAGATTTGAACACAAGTCTACCTGACAGCAAAGCAGTTACTTTTGAATACTTGTGCCCACTGTACCCAGTTAAATGGCCCTACTGCTACCTTCACGAAAATGAGCAACTCATCTGTCTTTTCCCTTTTCATTTCAGCTTGCATCTCTGCTCTCCTGAATCCTTCTGTAATAACGGTGTTACATTATGTTATTTTCAATTTTGTTCCTAGACAGCTATCTAGTCCCCAAGACTATAGTGTAATAAGATTAAAAAAAAAATAAACAACTTGTTTGGCCGAGGTTGAAGTTCTTATTCTGTTGCCTATTTTCTGTGCATAAAAATCATTTTTGAAAGTCAATTTCCCATAAACCCAAGTTTCCTTGTGTGAAATAGGTGGATCAGTGTATCCTTTGCCCAACCATAGATTTATATTGAGGACAACAGTAGGTAAAAAATGCCTATATGTGTAAACTGCAATTTTTATTAAAATACATATGTAATTCATTTACTTAACAGTATTTCATTAACAACACATTTATTTGCTAAATAATAATTCTAAATATTTCCATTCAGGACATTGAGTTTGGTTGACTTAAGTACATTATCTTCTGTGCAAGAACACTGAAAAGTAAATAAAGTATTCATCACAATGCATATGAGGAAACTAAGGCCTGAGTTGTTTAAATAATCTCTCCAAAGTCATACAGTTGTCAATAAAATATATTCTTTCTCTGTGATAACTTTATTTATATTAACTAATGACACAGAAACTAATTCCATAAGGGGAGGAAAAAAATGGCAACAAATGGCAATCCACCCCAAATAACTTTAGAGAAATCATGGTCTTTAGTTATAGTGCTGTGACATAATGCCAGAATACTGCTTTTCTCTGATATGGGAGGAAGATAAAATACGAAACAGTCTCCGAAGCCAAGACTGGACAACTTGACCAAGCTGAGGAATTAGTTATTTGCTAGAGGCATCAACAAAGGATTTTCATTAGTGCTGCTCAATATTTTGTATCCGACATTCATTATCTCAAATGCAAGCCACAAATGTTTGTACTGTTTATTCATTAATTCATCTGCATATGAAATCTGTCCTTTAGGAGGTACATTTCAAGGATATATTATTTTTAATCATAACATTAATATAATTTGGATTTTTTTCTTCACATGTCACTCATTCATTCACTTATTGAGTAAATATTTATTGAGCATCAATTACATGTAAAATACTTGATTGAAAGATCATAAATAAAGATAAGAAACACTAAGGGGTGGTTTATAAACAAGGATTAATCCTCTCCTCTTTTCTACCTGGTGTTCAAGAATCAAAAACCCCTTGAGACTTATATAGAAACAAACAATGTCAATAACCCCAGGCTCTGAACACAGATCCCAAATCTCATCCTATTAGTTATTAAATCAGTGGTTTGCGATCAGTGGTTCCCAAGTCATTGTTCCATGAAACAGTGGCAATTAGGGAAAAAAATATCTTGGGGCAGTGTATTAAAAGTATTAATTTTTGTTCCATAGTTATACTCAAAAGATTTTAAATCAGCAAGTCTGGAGTATAACTCAAAAATATTTTGTTAGCCGGGCTCGGTGGCTCAGCCTGTAATCCCGCGCTTTGGGAGGCTGAGGTGAATGGATTGCCTGAGCCCACGGGTTCGAGACCTGCCTGGGCAACTTGGCAAGACCTCATCTCTACAATAAATCAAAAATTAGTCGGGCGTGGTAGTGTGCGCCTGTAGTTCCAGCTACTTGGAAGGCTGAGGCGGAAGGATCGCCGGAGCCCCAGCAGGTCGAGGCTGCGGTGGCCGGGATCGGCCACTGCACTCCAGTCTGGGTGACATAGTGAGACTCCAACTCAAATAAATAAATAAATAAATAAAAATAAAAAACTAATATTTTGTTTATTAATTGTAGGTAATCCTGATGTATACAAATGTTAGGATCAAATGACTATATTAGTATATATTACTTTGAGAAAATGGAAAAAGTTTTAGATTCTCCCCAATTAACACATATATACTAGTGTAAAATAGAGACTTTACATATCTTTTCAGAGGCTTCATGGAGTTCCTACCACCCATTAATGAATCCAATGTGGCTGTGAAACAAGATTAAAAATTCTTGATCCAGAAATATTCCCTCATACTGAAGACCTTAGAAGATAATCTGGGCACAGGATAGATATCAATACTTTTTGAGGAAATAAGGGAAACTGAGGCCTGGAGAAGTTGAGAGTCTCTTAATGCAATTCAGCAATTGTATAATGAGTGTTATGCTTTCAAGGAAAAAATATTTCTTTACATTCTTTCCTTGTGTGAAAAGATTCATTGGATTGATAAAAGTATTGTCTGTATTTGATTAAGGTGAGAGTGTTGAATACATTTTTAAAAATAATCAGAAGAACTTAAAGAAAGGCAGATTGTAAACTTACTGGATGTTGGGGAGCATAGTTTATGAATACTCTTATCTCACTTTTCTGAGCTGAAAGATTTGGAATTTAAGCTAGGATATAGGACCGAGACATTAATTAGGCATTGGTGAATGTTCTAGATTGTGTAATGAGGCCATAGGGAGGATGTCAGTAACTTTATGTCCGTTACGTTGTCTCAGTTTTCATTTCAGTTCAGAGATATACAAAGAGTACAAGACATAATAATCTAATATTATTAAATTATTGCATAATAATTTAAGATCCGAAATATAAGCATTAAACATTTTGGCCACGGAATTGGTCAGCCTCTGCTATGCTCTGATATCTTAGGCGTCAGAATAGTAAGTCAGAATGCACCTTCCTCCTGACCTGCACATGCCCATATACAAAGAGGAAAAGAAGTGTAGTAAAAGGAGTATGTTTCTATTTATGACTGACAAGTTCAGATAAAATAAATCAATCCAATGAATGTGTTTATAAATAATCATACTGGCCGGACGTCATGACCCAAGCCTGTAATCCCAGCACTTTGGGAAGCCGAGGTGAGGGGATTGCCTGAGCCCACGGGTTTGAGAACAGCTTTTGCTACCTGGCAAGACCTCATCTCAACAATAAATCAAATAATTTAGCAGGGCGTGGTAGTGTACACCTGTAGTTCCTGCTACTTTGAAGCCGGAGGCAGAAGGATCGCCTGAGCCCAGCGGGTTGACACTGGTGATGGAGTGAGACTCCAACTCAAAATAAATAAATAAATAAATAAATAAATAAATAAATAAACAAACATACTGAGATAGTGGATGCTATTGATAGGCACTGCCAAGGCATTCGTGTTTAGCTTATATTTAATTTTAATAGATAGCTTTCAAGCTCTTGTCCATGAAAACCTAAATAAATGTTAAAAATCAATGAAATAAAAAGCAGCAAAATAATCAGAAATAAGCATAAAAATGTTGATATGACAGCTTCAAGGGTGGTTTAAAGAGGGAAGGTCTCTTGGAGCTAGTCCAAGAGAGAGAGTTGCTCCATGTTTGAACTATAGCAATGGCAGTGGGAATGTGGAGAAACCAAGAGCTTGCATGACTGTCACTCATTCATTCAAGATATATTTATTGAATATATACTCTAGGTTAGAAATTTTCTAGACAAGGGATATAGAATGAATGTTATTTTTCATGAAGTTTACATTTTAGTGGAATGAGCAGGCTGAATTTTCAATGTATTCACTACTTTCATCTATTTCTTACAACAAACCTGGGGGATAGTTATATTGGCTCTCATTTTATAGATGAGATTAATTACCACATGTTTCAATCCTACCTAGCAGCTATAATAATAAGGTAATAGAACATGGTTATATCTATATGACATATTTAGATACAGTTATATGCCACTTGACGGGGATATATTCTGAGAAATATATTATTAGGCAATTTCATCATTATGTGAACATCATAGAGTGCACTCACATGGACCTAGATGATATAGTCTATTACACCCCTAGGCTGTATGGTATAGCCTGCTGTTCTAGGCTATGAACCTTTATAGTATGTTACTGTACTGAATACTGTTGGCAATTATAGCACAATGGCAAGCATTTGTGTATCTAAACAGAAAAAATACAGTAAAAATGTGGTGTAAAAGATAATAAATGGTACACCTGTATGGGGCACTTACCATGAATGGAGTTTACAGAACTGGAAGTTGCTCTGGGTGAGTCACTGAGTGAGTGGTGAATGAATGAGAAGGCCTAAGGCATTACTAGACACTACTGTAGACTTTATGGATATTGCACGCTTAAGTCACACTAAATATATTTAAATTTTTTTCTTTCTTCAATAATGAATTAACCTTAGCATACTCCAGCTTTTCTTACTTTTAAAATATGTTTTAACTTTTTGACTCTTTTGTAATGGCACTTAGTTTAAAATATAGAAACATTATACAGCTGTATGAGCAATCGAAATATTGGTTTTTTAATCCTTTTCTATAAGCTTTTGTTCTATTTTTAATTTTTTTTCTTTTTTGTTAGAAACTAAGGTACACACATTATCCTAGGTGTACACAAGGTCAGGAACATCAATAGCACTGTCTTCCACCTCCACATCTTTTTTTTTTTTTTTTTTTGAGTTGGAGTCTCACTCCATCTCCCAGACTGGATTGCAGTGGCCGCTCCGGGCCACCGCAGCCTCGACCTGCTGGGGCTTCGGCGATCCTTCCGCCTCAGCCTTCCAAGTAGCTGGAACTACAAGCGGCTAATTTTTTGATTTATTGTAGAGACAGGGTCTCACCAAGTTGCCCAGGCGGGTCTCGAACCCACAGGCTCAGGCAATCCACTCACCTCAAACTCCCAAGGCGCGGGATTATAGGCTGAGTCACCGAGCCCGGCTTACCTCCACATCTTATTCCACTGGAAGGTTTCCAAGGGCAATGACACATGTGAAGTAGTCATCTCCTATAACAATGCCTTCGTCTAGAATGCCTCTTGAAGGACCTGAGGCTGTTTTACAGTTAACTATATTTTTTTTAATAAGAAGAAGGAGTATACACTAAAATAACTATAAAAGTATGCAACAGTAGATACATAAACAGGTAACATAGTTGTTTATTATCATTATTATTATGTACTGTACAAAATTGTATGTGCTAGACTTTTATATGACTGGCAGTGCAGTAGCTGTGTTTACACCAGCATTACCACAAACTCATAAGTAAGGTGTTGTGCTATGATATTACTACAGCAATGTCACTGGGCCATAGGAATTTTCATCTTTATTATAATCTCATGAGACCACTGTCATGTCCATCATTGGACGGAAACATTGTTATGCAGTATGTGACTGTAGTGTGGCTGACACTGTTCTAAGTGTTTCATAGAACTCATTTAGTATTTGATATCCATTTAATATTTCTAAAAACCTTAGGAAAAAGATATTTGTGTTTCCAGTTCCTTTTAGCACATGAGAAGACTGAAGTGTTTACATTTTTACTTAGAGAACTAAGTTCACGCAATCATTATGCAGTGGCACTAGAACTTGAATCCAGGAAGTTTGAGTTCCAAAGTCATTCTAATGTAGAATGCAATTCGTAAAGGTTTTTTGGTTCTAACACTCATGCTTATATTTAGAGAGGATAAATAATAATATTTAATGGCTTGACTGGCTGTGGAATGTGAGCAAAAGGGAAGAATTAAACTTCTAGATATTGATGCCATTCATTTAGAAAATTACAATAACTATAGCCTGAATTCATATAGTCCTCCGAATAAGTCTCCAGTTCACATTATCGCTGCTCTAACTCCATTAATATAATGAAAAGGGTCCAGAGTCTTCCATGTGAATAACCTCTAAAATTAGAGGGCTGAAGAAAAGCAAAAATGGAAATACTTACCAAAGATAGTATAAATGAATGGACTTGGAAGAGGAATATCCTTGTGATTGCACTGATTGGAATAACCACATGCAGATAATCATAGCAAGCTCAGGGGTCTTGTAGCTTCCCATTGTCATAGCTAGAATTAAACACTCCAACTTGCAGTCAAAGGAGACATTTACTTGAGAAAGCTAATTGGCAGTTTCCTTCTTTGGTGAATGAATTTTAACAAGAGCAAGTGGCTCAAAATTCAAGGCCGTTCACTCTGACTTCTGAGACTTCCCAAGAGTAGGAGCTGATGTGTGATGCATGCACACTGGCTCCTTTGTTCAGCTGAATCCCTGCTGTTCATAGTCTAGTCTTTTGCTACTCCTTACAAACTGATATATGTCCCAAGCCTGAAGTCTCAGAGTCAGTCTCTGTCTGCCCTTTCCTCTTGTCTAAGCGACACATCATCAAACCCCATCCATCCTAAAGATAGTTAATCCCCTTCTCACCAGCCTCATTACCTTACACTTAGTCCTTTTCTTTCTTGTTTCTTGCCTAGATTACTCAAAAGACTTTCTAATCTGGTCTCCAAATTCCCTCCTCCCTGCTACATCGCAGTCCATTCTCTACATTGCTTCTGATTAGCCTTTGTAAAAAGCAGATCTGATCACATAAATCCCTTGATTAAAAACCTGTATTAATCTTCATTGATCTTTATGCTATCCAAGCTTCTTAACATGAATCAACCATAGGGTCTGATCCTTTTTCATCTATTGACACTTTTTCTGCCCTCTGTGTCCTCTCCTGTAACTCTGATGCATTGTTCCTCCTTAAAACATAGCATATTGTTTCATAGCTCATAACTTTGAAAACAATAATATGAGTTAAAAATTTTCCTCTGTGTATGTTTACTTTTATTCTCACACATTACTTTGACATTCTTGTTTACAATCTCAAGAGATACCTTATGCAGAGCCGTGGGAGTCCAGATCAAGCCTTAACATCCTGAAAGACACTCTTGACCAGACCAAAGCAGGGGCTTTGAAAGCAAAATTTCATACATACTTCTGAGCCCGAGACTTGAGATGAAGCTACTTGTGGTCAGGATTCTTGTTATTTAAGAGTTTGTATGTATTGTTCATCTGTTCATTCCTTCTTGCTAAACATCCTTAATGTCAATCCCTGCATCTAATAGTGAATGCCTAACAGCACACTTAGCAGATAGGCTTTGTTAGCCATGTCTCCTCCCTTTCTTACTCTCTTCTGAGGAAGGCACCATGAGCCACTGTGAAAGTGGTGTCCCTGTCAGTGAAGGCAACATGACAGGGTCACACAGAACTAGAAACAGGGCTGGCAGTGAGAACAGACAGGGAACCAATTGCTCCTTCTTCTGTGGGTTTACTTACTTTCTTTTTGTACCATTGAAAGAAAAAGGTCAGAAAGACCAGATGTGGCCAAGTAAAAAAAATGTAGCAAGGGCAAAAAAAGGGAGGGGCGGGGGGACTGGCTAATTACGCAGAATCTCATGGGACTTTTACAGAGGGCATTGAAGATGGGAGAAGCGTTTTTAAACAGTTATGAAACAAGCCAATTCAGGGGGTGCAGGATTCCCTGTCCCATGGACATAGAGGGCTATTACAGACGTCCTTAGTAAGACTCTTTATGACAAAAGGAATACTCAGGGAGACCCATTTACTTTGGAGACTACAAAGCCATCGGGTAAAGCCCCATAGCACAACTTCAGGGGTGACATTTGTAAAGTTGACCTTTTCTGGAGTCTCCTGCCTCTTGACTATCTGTCCTTTTTCTCAGTGAGAGTGAAACATGAATGGTCTTTTCCTCCCTTTGGTCTTTGGTGGGAATACTCTTTGCTTTTAGGATATAAGAGCAGTATTAAATACCCTGTAGTCCATTCCTCTTGCCCAGAAGCTAACCAGGGAGAAATCCTCTCTCCTGGAGTGACTGCTCTTCACCAAAGAAAAATTATCTGCTCAGAAGTAGAAGTGTGGAGGGAAGCAGTAGACTCTCTTTGTTGTTCATACTGATGACTCATATGTTATATTATATCACCATCCAGTTTAAGAAGTCAATCATATTGACTGGATGACTTACTTTGTCCTTTAGTTGAGCCACTTGAGTCCTTCAACAGATTTGGGCTTACAAGCTGGGGAGTAAGAATAGAGGCGAACGGAACTGTCTTACATGCGAGAGGGAGAGAGGAAGATGGTGCTCTGGGATAAAGTAGGTGGGTAAGGAGAAATGAACAGAAAAGAGAAAGATGGGAATAGCAACAATTAGTAAGTGTTAGGTGCAGGAATGTGACTCTCCTCATGACTTCTCCAAACTTTGGAGACTATTAAGCTCACAAGGTGTTTGGCCTGTGTGGATTCCTGGTAGAAATCTCTGAATACTCTAAGCTTTGCATGGATTAATGTTAATCCAAGTATAGACATTTTAAATGGACAGAAATGTTGGAGGTAAAGAAAAGCATAAAGATAGAAGCTCCTGTGGATGAACAAAAGTTGTGAGGTAGATTTGGGCTTTCATGGGCTTTGGGATTGGTGGTATCAGAACAAATTATACCCAAATCATTAATGTGCTAATGTCATCTGGGTAACATCAGTTATTTCCATATGCTCAGGGTTTGGTGTAGTTCAACTTAACTCCTAGAGAACAGGAAGAGATTTCAGACCAGTGTTCTAGCCTGGCCTGAAGACCAGATGGTGAGTATACAAGTAGCCATGTCCATGTAAGATTGCTTACAGAAACTCCAAAAAGAGAAGCAGTAAGAAATAGCCATTGAGTTGTGTCTTAGTCTATTAGGGCCGCTATGGCAAAATACCATACACTGGGTGGCTTATAAACAACATTTATTTCTCACAGCTCTGGGACTAGAATGTCCAATATCTAGATGAGAAAAAATTCAGTGTTTTGTGAGGGCCCATTTCTCATAGACAGTGTCTTCTAGTCATGTTCTCACATGGTAGATGAGATGGATAAGCTCCACTGGGCCTATTTTATGGGAGATTGATCTGATTCATGAGTGCTCTGCCCTCAGCACGTAGTTACTTTCCAAAAGGCCCCATATTCTAAAAACATCATATTAGTAATTACAGTTCACCCTTAAACAATGTGGAGGTTATACGTGCCAACCCCCCAAATAATTGAAAATTCATATATAACTTTTCTTTTCTTTCTGGAGTTGGAGTCTTACACTATTGGAGTCTCACACTTTCTGGATTTGGGGTCTCACACAATCATCACAGTCATGAACTCCTCGGTTCAGTTAATCCCTTTGCCTCAGCCTCCCCATTAGCTGGGACTTCAGGTGCATGCCTCCACGCCCTGCTAAGTTGATTTTTTATACAGATGAGCTATAAAAAACATACCTAGGCAGCTGTCTTGCCTAGGCTGGCTTTGAACTTCCGGGCTCAATCAGTCCTCCTGCCTCAGCCTCCCAAAGTGCTGGGATTACAGGCATGATCCACCATACCCAGCCCATGTATAACTTTTGATCCCCCCAAAACTTAACTACTAATAGCCTATTGCTGACTGGAAGTCTTCTTAATAGCACAGTCAATGAACACACATTTTGCATGTTACATGCATGATATACTATATTCTTATAATAAAGCAAGCTAGAAAAAATGTTCTTAACAAAACCATAAGGGAGAGAAAATATATTTACTATTCATTAGTGAAAATAAATTATCATGGAGGTCTTTGTTCTCATTGTCTTCTCACTGAGTAGGCTGAGGAGCAGGAGGAAGAAGTAAAGAGGTTGCTCGTGTTGTATCGGGGTGCAGGAGCAGAAGAGATGGAGAAGGTGGCAGAGGAGGCAGGGGAGGCAGGAGAGGCAGACACTTAATGTCATTTTACAGAAATACACAGCAATCTCTATCTGTTCTTTTATCTTTTAATTTTTCTAAAAACTTTTCTGTAGCCTTGGGGTAGGTGGTATGTAGACAAATTACACCCAGATCTTTACTGTGTTAATGTCTTCCAGCTGTCATCTGGCTAACATGAGTTATTACTCAGTGTAACATTATAGAAATGCATAGAAATTTCTGCCTTTTTTGCTTTTCCATTTCTCTAAAAATATTTCTGTCACCATTTGCTTTATTTTCAGTGCCAATGTCATAGAAGGGTGTTGTAAAAGTAGTCAAAAGCAATTTTGAATATTAGAACTCTTCTGCCAGATTGTGTAATGTCAATTTGTTTTTCCAGCACTGCTTCTTCTACATCTTCTTCCTCATTGTCTGGCACTAATTCAGAAGTACTCATCTCTATCAAGTCATCGTCTAACAATACCTCTAGTGTGGTGTCTATTAGGTCTTGAATTTCTCTGTAATACTTGTCTTGAAACCCTTCACCCCCCACCTTTTTTTTACCATATCCACAGTATCTGATGGTTTCTTTGATTGACTTAGTCATAAATCCTATGAAGTCATGTATAACATCTGGACACAGTTTCCTCCAGTAGAAATGTATTGTTTCATGCTTGATGGCTTTCATGGTCTTTTTCTATAACAAGGATGGCATCCTCAATGGTGTAATCCTTCCAGACTTTCATAATATTCTCTCTATTGGGGTCCTCTTTCATGGTGTTATAGTTTTCCATAGAGTACCACATGTAATGAGACTTAAAGGCCTTTTTGACTCCCCGATTTAGAGACTGAATTAGAGATGTTACATTTGGGGGCAAGTAGGCCACTTTGATGTCTTTGGAACTGAACTCATGGGTTTCTGGTCAACCAGGCATTGTCTGATATCAAAAGAACTTGACTGGAAAAGTACTTCCTGACTTTAGGAACAAAAGCATCAATGCAACCAATTCAGAAATAATGTTCTCATATTTTTCCTTTTCTAATAAATGTCATTTGTGGCATTTTTTCCAGAAGAGGGCACTTTTGTCTGCATTAAAAACCTGTTCAGGCAAATATCTTTTCTTCTCAATGATTTTCTTAATAGTGTCTGAAGACTCGTCTGCAGCCTCTTGATCAGCAGAAGCTGCTTCTCCTGTTATCTTGACTTTTTCTTAAGCTAGTCTACTTTCTAAAATTATCAAACCATCCTTTGCTGGCATTAAATTCTCTAGCTTTAGATGCTTCACCACTCTTTTGCTTTAATTTGTCATATACTGACCTCACTTTTTTTCAAATCATATTAGAGTCTATAGATATGCCTTTCCTATAGCAATCCTGCCCCCCATAAAAGCTGCATTTTCAATACTATATGAAAAAGTATTTCTCAAAAAGGGCAAGGTTTTTGCACCTATTGACATAGTTGCAGCAATGGCTTCACAAATTTTCTTTTGTTTTTTTCTTTTGTTTTTTTTTTACAATGATCTCCCTGCTATATTAATTTATCTTGAAACAGTCAGCAACCACAGCCGCAGACCTCAGTTGACAATACATATCAAGCAATTTAACTTTTTCCTGTAATATGATTTCTGTTTGCTTTTGGGGAGTACTTCCAGCATCACTAGTGGTGCTTCATATGAATCCCATGGTGTTATTCAAGGTTTATGGTACTGTGCCAAACATGATGAAAACACACAAGAACCTCAAGAGGCCACAAACTGCAATATACAATTTACTGAAGAGTCAAACTGCATGTGCAGTGGAGATGATTAGTGTCACATGGCATTTTAAGTGATACTTGAACACTTGATCTCTCCACGATAGTTGCAAGAGGTAGCCATGAAATTATTACAATAGTACAATATGTTATATATTAGAGACAATTGTATGCAGTTGTGATTTAATACCACATCTTTACATTTGCTTACATTTTTCTTGACTGCATTAGCACCATGTATGGACTATAAGTGTGTGCATATATTTTGATGTTTTATTATAATAGATATAGAATAGTATCTACATGGACTTTATGCATTAGTGACCTACCTTTTATTTATTTCTTTTAAATATTAGGCTATGCAGCTCATTGAGTACTGTGAGTTTTTTCAAAGTGTTGCAAACCTCTAAAAAATGTTCCAATATATTAATTAAAGAATAAACATGTCTAGGTGGACCCACACAGTTCAAACCCATGTTGTTCAAGGGTCAACTTAATATCATAGTTCCTGAGAAATATAAGAAGTGCATTTTGCTATTCTGGCTTTCCAAGGATGCTTAACGGAGTATAAAGTGGGCCTATGGAGTTGAATGAGAGACAGTGTTTAGATACAAAATAAAGCAATTAGGACCTGAAGTTTTCCAGATGGAGAGGGAGTGTGGTGGAAGAACCTAAGAATCAGATGATGAGTCATCCCACTTCTCACTCTGCACAGAGCCACCTGGCCGTGGGGAAGGTAATCAAAATCTGAGACCACACCCTGTTCCTTTTCTTTTGCTTCTTTCCTATGCTCCTTCTCCATTGACATGGCTGCTGTATATTTTAATCTGTTCACTCTTGTCATCAAAATTGCCAATTATAGCTCTGTCAGAGCACCTGAATTCTCCTCTCATGCTGATATAAATCTAGCTGTGGACTAGATAAGTCACTTTGCCTCTCTGGCCTTCGATTTCTTGTTTATGAGATGGAAGTTGTGGAACAGATGGTTTCAAACATTCTCTCTAGCTTTATTATGTTATGAATGAAGATTTCTATTCCTCAAAATTCATTCCCTTTAGAGCTTTGATTTTTGAGGATTTGAGTATGAGAAGTTTTGCATCCTATTCATCATGCCATGGACTTGAATTTCTCATTTGTAGTTTTCAATTGTGTTCAAATGGCCAGAAAGATAAATGTGAT
>CAUYQG010294086.1:0-13668 GCA_963574415.1 Tarsius wallacei | reverse complement strand
CTGAGGTGAGTGGATTGCCTGAGCCCGCGGGTTTAAGGCCCGCCTGGGCAACTTGGTGAGACCTCATCTCTACAATAAATCAAAAAATTAGCTGGGTGTGGTAGCGCACACCTGTAGTTCCGGCTACTTGGAAGGCTGAGGTGCAAGGATCGCTGGAGCCCAGCAGGTCAAGGCTGCAGTGGCCGGGAGCGACCACTGCACTCCAGTCTGGGCAACAGAGTGAGATTCCAACTCAAAAAAAAAAAAAAAAAAGTAAATGACAAAGCCTAACAAGGACAAAAGCAGTAAACACATTAATTCTAGCTATAATTCTAGCTACCATCTATAAGCCAAACCTTTGGGATGCATTATCTCTAATCCTCTTTTTAACTCTGCAAATATTATCCCCCATTTACACTTAACAAACTGAGGCTCTGAGAGGTTTTACTGCATTTGCCCAGAACCACACAACTTTTTAAGTGGGGAAGCCTTTTCTCAGTCTGTTTCCAATAGCTATGTGTTTTCAACAACGATGCTGCTCCATTAATAATTAACTAATATTTTGAAGTACTTTTATAATGCTTAGTAATTTGTAGAAGGACAAAATTAAGGGCCAAGTTACAATCTTTGTAAAATAAATAAATGACAATTCCACGTTTAATTCCAATACCTAAATAAACCTAACTTTCAAAATTACATACATTTGAAACTTCAGTGGATTACCTTAAGGAAGACAAAGTCCTATAAATATGTCAGTATAAGGAAATGCCCAAGTAACACACTGAAAAGATACATTAATGATTTAAAATACTTTAATTCAACTTAGCCCATAAAAAAGTATTTCTCCCAGTTCTACTCTGCACAAATATATTAATTATCTCCCAGATATATTAATATATTTGCGCTGGGCATGGTGGCTCACGCCTGTGATCTCAGCAATTTGGAAGGCTGAGGCGGGAGGACTGCTTGAGCCCAGGAGTTCAAGACCAGCTTAGAAAATATAGCAAGACCCTCATCACCACAAAAAATCAAAAAGATTAGGTAGGCGCATACCTGTATTCCTAAGCTACCTGAGAGGCTTAAAACAGAAGGATTTCCTGAGCCCTGGAGTTAGAGGCTACAGTGAGCTATGATCGTGCTACTGCACTCCAGTCTGGGTAACATAGTAAAACCCTGAATCAAAAAACAACAACAAACTATGTGTTTGTATGTGTATATGTGTATATGTGTATATGTGTGTATGTGTGTGTGTGTGTGTGTGTGTGTGTGTGTGTGTGTGTGTGAGAGAGAGAGAGAGAGAGAGAGAGAAACTCTAAAAGGCTGAGTTGCAGCTAAGAACTTAACCTAGAGAGAGAGAGAGAAAGAGAGAGAAACTCTAAAAGGCTGAGTTGCAGCTAAGAACTTAACCTAGGGATTAATAAAGCATTAGAAAATATGTTCCACAGAGAGCACTTTTATTTCAACTGCAAAGAAAGAAAAACAAAGATATCAAGATACTTCAAGTATTAAAAGGCAGAACTCTGACTTTCAGTCATTTATTTTGGCTACTTAAGTCATAAAAGGTTTAAAATCCAAAGCTAGTCTCAGATCATTTTTTTAAGTCTCATGATGATATCTCCTCTCCCACTAACCAGCATCACTACAAGACAGACAGCCTACCGGTAACACAATGGAAGCAAGCAAGCAGAGGCTAAGTGTCAAAAATGAAAAGTTAAAATAGCCTGTGAGCCAGCCATACCAAAGAAAAGAACAGCAATAACTATCCTCCTAGATTAGACAAGGAGTAAATAGGTTCTTTTCATTCCTCTCTAACCCACATCTAAAAGGGACCTCTCTCAAGTCCTTGACAACCAATCTCTCATATTCCAACATATCCAAAGGTTCTTTCCTCCCTTTTCCTTCTCCCATCATTTCTTCCCTTCATCCCATTTCTACCCAATAATGTACTGTTCTGTTGTCTGGCATCTTTTCTTTCTAAATTCTCTGCTGCTCTCCCATCTCCCTCTCTCTTCTGTGTTTTCCCCCCATCTGTTTGCAGATCTGAGTTTCTGTCTATGTGTGTGCGCATAACACATTCTGGTTAATTAAAGAGATTTTAGGCTGAAATGGAAAAGAAAAAAAACGAACAACTGAATGTGGCCCTCCAATTTTCCTAATTTATCATTTGCACAACATATAACTATATTCTAGTAATGTTACCCCCTCATTAATGAGAGTTGAAAAGGTTCATTATTTATAAATGTATTTACTCACACAAAAATGAGTTTATATAAACTATTAAATATATGAGTCCATACAAAACTATCATTCCAATCAGTATTTCCCAATGCTTATTTCTTTTCTTTTTTTTTTGAGTTGGAGTCTCACTCTGTCGCCCAGACTGGACTGCAGTGGCATGCTCCCGGCCACCGCAGCCTCGACCTGCTGGGCTCCGGCGATCCTTCCGCCTCAGTCTTCCAAGTAGCTGGAACTACAGGCGTGTGCTACTACACCCGGCTAATTTTTTTGATTTATTGTAGAGATGAGGTCTCGCCAAGTTGCCCAGGCGGGTCTCAAACCTGCAGGCTCAGGCAATTCACTCACCTCAGCCTCCCAAAGCACAGGATTACAGGCTGAGCCACCAAACCCGGCTCCCAATGCTTATTTCTTAAAGCAATAGTTCAACAAGGTGTTCCACAGAAAAATAATCGTTTCATTATCAAGTCACAAAGCACAGCAGACACTTACAGAGTCTAAGTATTAAAATTAGGAAACATGCTTAATTTTATTATCAAGCTGTTCTCAAACATATTAAACTAATAAACTCTTTTTCCCCCCACATCTATTAATATCCCGTAGAACATGGAAATGTTCATTCTAACCACTGACTAAAATATACTATGCAAAATACTGTATTTACTCTTGTAGCATAATTTTTTAAATGTTGCTGCCTTTAGAAAAAATAAAATTAATTTACAGAAAAAATAATTACCAAATTGCTAGGTGAAAATGACTCACTGAAAATACTACATGGTTCATTTAAAAATTAAGACTGTAATCTTCAACTGTGATTTTGAGAGAGGGAGTGGGAGAGTAAATAGCAAAATTTTCCTTAAAGTCAAGTATAACACTTGGAATAGAATATTTTATAAACATTAAGATCCACAAACATTTTTATCTTTCCTTAATTAATTTTCATGTTTGATCTTCTTTTCAAAGTAGAAGAACAGAATGGGATTTTATGACTTACAAAATCCAATGAATACACAGGCATACTATTATTAGACTTTTCTAAAGGAGTATTATATAATAATTAAAAATTTTTAATGAAAATGTGCCGATTTCCCCATTAAGCTGTACTATGACTTATTTACTTCAAAGGTTTTAAAAAGCATATGTTAAAACACACACATTTTTACCTGAAAGCTCCGTAAAGTGGTCTGTACCAACAGACAAATGAACAAGGAGTAAAAAGCAAGAACCACAGGATACTCAAGCCAAAATCAACTGCTCTTGCAGAATCAACACAAAACCATGCCAAGCATCCGAAGATATTTAGAAACAGTGTTACAGCGTGGACTGTGGAATCAGAAAACAAATAGAAAAAGAAATGTTTACATCCAATTTACAAATTCATTCAACCAAAACTGTAAATGAAAAAATACTTCCTAAGAGCAAATGTATTCTATCCCATGTTTTCATTTAGTGCTTTTCAAAACGCTGCTGTATCTTACACATTTGATTTGAAAACAGGGTGATAATCACCTGAGTTATCAAATGCTGACTGTCTAGAGCAAATTGTATACTCTCTTTGTGAATGGTCCTATAACGTGTATGAACACATTATGGGTGCCTTAGAAGTTGTATTTTTCATATGTGCTAATATGCAATATTTATACATTGTGAGAAGCTGCTTTGAATAAAAAGGTTGAAACTTCAAAAAAAAAAAAGAAAAGAAAAGAAAACAGAGCATACACAGGAAAGAGAGTCCTAATACATGCATTGTTTGGCAAAAATTCTGTTGACCCTCTCGTCCCATAAGCCAGACAAGCACTACTTCAAGGGCTTCTCTGAGACAGGAGTATGTGATGTGTCTCTTGACCCAAGACCCAAGAAGAAAAGTAGGGCCTGCCAGGGAAAGAACCAGGACCTGGGAGGAAAAAGACAAGAACTATGTTTTTAGAGAACAGGGCTGCACACTAAAAACTGGACTAAAAGTACTAACACAGTAGCCATTTCCAGTGACTATATAGTCAATCTATAAGGATTATTAATGCATCTTCATAAAGATGTCTGTTTTTTAAGTCCTAAAAATTGTGTGCTGGTAGAGAATTAAACTTTTAAACCCCCACCTCACTCCCCGACACAAGAGGATGCATTTCAGCTGCTGTAGCAGGCCTTTCCTTTGGTTAACACAAATAGATCTTGGCAGACTCTTCATATGCTGTTAGTAACTGCTTTCCCTGACAGACCAAAAACAAAAAATCTGAGTAACATCTAACTACACTATGATTGTAAGGAAATACTTTGATCTATTATATTTAATAGATTTTTAAAAGGATTTTTAAAATCTATTCACAGGTTGAATTTATTAAAGGAAATACATTATATAAGCTGAAAATGTTAAACGTAAATTATCAATACAATAAAAATATGCCAACAAACTACTTGCATTAAAATTAACAAATGAGAAAACCTATTGACTCTAAATAAAAACATCTTGACATACATTAAAAACAAACTTTATCTCTTTACGAGTCAAAGTCAAATATAAATAATTAATGAAACAGGATAACACATACTCTAGGATGATCTAACTTTGCTCTCATTTAACAACTAGCTAAACAAGCCACAGTAAAAGAAAGAGCTCCAGAGGAAAAGTGAAGATACCTAAGTTATAGTCATGTAATACTGAGCCAGTCACAACCTCTGTGAGCTCCAATTTTTCAAGCTCTAGAAGTGCAGGAGCTCTTCCAGCTTTAAAATTCTGTTCTTTTCTATCACAAAAGAGACACTCTCACTCATTACTCTATTTCCATTAGGATTTTTAATACTTATGAAAGCTAGTTTACTCAAAATTCGTTGCCTCAAAATAAGGGTAGTTAAAAGCTTAAAAACAGAATTCAAAAGACGAAATAGAAAATTATTATTCTGCTTCATTAAATGGTACCCAGTTATCTTTAAAAGTGTTAAATCATAAGAACATTTTAATTTAAATTTCAATCTCCAGGAGAATAATTTTTAAAGGGTTATCTCCTAATCTACTTAAAGAAAGAGAGAAGGCTGGGCGCAGTGGCTCACGCCTATAATCCCAGTACTTTGGGAGACTGAGGTGAGAGGACTGCCTGAGCCCACAGGTTCAAGACCAGCCTGGGCAACTCGGTGAGACATCATCTCTACAGTAAATCAAAAAATTAGCCAGGCATAGTGGCATATGCCTATAGTTCCAGCTACTTGGAAGGCTGAGGTGGAAGGATCGCCTGAGATCAGCAGGTTGAGGTTGCAGTGGCCATGAGCATGCCATTGCACTCCAGCCTGGGCGACAGTGAGACTACAACTCAGAAAGAAAAAAAAAGAGAAAGACAAAATATATATAAAGGTATGTTTTGAAATACATAAACATTTTTCCAACTATAGATAAAAATAGTTTAATTTTGTATAATAAAAATTTTTTCTTAATGTTTTTATAGTGATGAACAACCATGATTAATAAGTCATTTACTTGTACCCCAATGAAGACTAAAATGTCCAAGACCAATTACTGAACAATCTGTCCACTTATGCAGAGTTCAAAAAACATGTAGAAGTCAAGGCTAATGTGAAATACATGATACGCTGCATTTTCATGCTGCAGTGCTGCTAATTTCAATCCAAGTGAGTGACGAATCTATGTTGGTGGACATAATTTGCAAGCTAAACAATTCTCCTTCATATAAAATTTCAATTTCCTTCATTAAACACTCAAATCTAGGACTAGTAGACCTAAATGTGCAATTATCATTACAATATTCTTCTTATAAGTTCTGAATAATCCCTACACTTAACAGAATTCTCCTCTGCATAAAAACAGTATGCATAATTTTTTCAAAGCAAATCATGCCTAGATAAAAGCCTTCAAAGAGAAGGGATCTTACAAAACCAAGAGAAGCTGTCCTTTCCTTAAAAGAATGCCAGTTCTCAATATATAGGTTTTTCTCAGCTTACGTTGTCACATATAGTACAATTTTGAAGTACCTAAATATGATATGTTTCACTCTGAAAATCGTGACTATTAAGATCTATTTACAGAAAAATTAGACTGATTTACTATACTACCCTGAATATAAAAAGCGAATCTGACAACAAAAATATAAACGGTAAACAAATATATAATTTGTTCTATACTCACACATCCACAAGTAGTACATAAGCTTTACTGTCTTTTGGAATTCTACAGGAATGTCTACAGAAAAATCCTGATAGAAACAAGGTCCCACAGGAAAATTGCTAGGAAGAGGTGGCCAATTATTTTTTCTGCCTGTAAATTAAAAAAAAAAATTGTTACATTACAACAAATGTGATACTCATATATTTTTGGTTTCATAAAAAGAACCCTATCTATTATTTTAACAGAGGTTACAAAAAAATGTTATCCAATATCTCTACATTCCTAGAAATTTAAAGCCAACCATCATATTTTTAAAATTTTTCTCAAATATTACCATAGAAAACATTAGATTAGTTTAGATGATAAAATAATTTGTCAGTGTTATAGATCATGTTTAGCAGAAACTATTTATCTACTTACATACAGAAAAAACAAGAAACAAAAGAAAGTACAGGGCCACACCATCTGATTCTGCCCTTAAAACAGATTTATTCACAGTCCCAAGAGCATGGCTATCATAAAAAGGCAATCCAGTTTTTACTTCAATTTCTTCCTCAGCATTTTAAACCTTTAAATATAATTCTATTATAATTCCAAACCCAGGTGGAAAAATAAGCTTCTGCATACTTCAAATTTTCTGTTAACTCCATGAAGAAACACAAGATTAAACCAATACCAAAGCACCAAATTTGGAAATCTCAAAGTCTGGGTAAAAATAATAACATCCAAAAGACCCAGGTGAGAAACTGTTAAAACTGTGTGAGAGAAGACATGACACAGCCATGGGGAAAGAGCTAAGAAATTATAGAACCTTCAAAAACCTAAAGAACAAAAAATCCAAACCATGAGGGGAGAAAATTATGTCTATATATAAGAAATTAGATTGAAAATAAGACTGGGTCCAGTGCGGTGGCTCACACCTGTAATCCCAGCACTCTGGGAGGCATAGGCAAGAGAACTGCCTGAGCCCAAAGGTTGAGACCAGCCTGGGCAACTTGGAGAGACCTCATCTACAATAAATAAAAAAATCAGCCAGGTGTGGTGGCACACATCTGTGGTTCCAGCTACTTGGAAGGCTGAGGCAAAAGGACTGCCTGAGCCCAGCAGGTCGAGGCTACAGTAGCCTTGAATGTGTTACTGCACTCTAACCTGGGCAACAGAGTGAGAGTCCAGCTCAAAAAAATAAAATGAGACTTGGGAAATGGTGGGAGGAAAAACAAAAATAAAGCAAGAAGTCAAAACAAAAATATAAGGTAAAAAAACAGCACCATTTTCTAATTTTAGATGTTCTATCCCACAACTTTTAAAAATTCAGTTTTACATACTTTTTTACTGATCAGGATAATTTTCACAGTGGAAGAATGACCCTTTTTTATTCTTCCCGATGTGTCTCCTCTGCTACATTTATCATACTATCCAAATTTCATATAGCTCCTACTTTTCTCATATCAGTCTCATACTATCTGAGAAGCAGCAGAGAATAATAGTAAAGACTAGAGGCTCTGCAGCCAGTCATGATGGCTCACACCTGTAACCCCAGCACTTTGGGAGGCTGAGGTGGGAGGACTCCTTGAGCCCCGGAATTCGAACCAACCTAGGCAACACAGTGAGGCCTCGTCTCTAAAAAAAAAAAATCAAAAAATTAGTCAGGCATGCTAGTAATCACAGCTACTCAGGAGGCTAAGGCAGTAGGAACGCTGAGCCCAAGAGGTAGAGGTTGCAGTGAGCCATGATCATGCCACTGTACTCTAGCCTGGGCGACAGAGTGAGACCTGACTTGAAAGAAAGAAAGAAAAAAGAATAGAGGCTCTAGACTCTAGGAGTGCTTAGCCACTGACTGCCTAGGTGGCCTCAGGCGACTGGCTAGGTGGCCTCAGCGCCTTAGTTTCTACACCTGTAAAAGAAGAGTAACTACTACACCACCCTTCACAGGACTGTACTGAGGATTGTGAGTTAAGAGGTGAAAAGTACTATACTGCAATCTAACTTAATTTCCCACTCTTCATTACCACCTTCACTAACAGAAATAATTTGTACTAGTCAGTGCTAAAGAAATAAGTCAGATCTTAGTTGCAGGTAGTTCATAACTATTGATTCCAATTAAATCTTGACTTCTTCCTACTATAGATGCTCTCTGATGCTGCAAGCAAGGAAATGACTCAGCATACATGTGTCCTCATGAGGCCCTAGACTTACACATTCTTCGATAAGAAAGAAAGAGTTCTGTATACTACTGTTGTTCTAGCCTTGCATTCCACCATTATTCCAGGCATCTTACCAATGACTTATCTAGCTCTCTTATCTCTTTTACCCAGAGACTACTAGCTTTCCCCAAGGGACTCCCTTGAAGTGATCTTTGGTAGTCACAGCCTGAATAGATTTCACAGCAAACAATTCAGCACTTATTTATTTCTTTGGCATTACATAAATACCTTAGGCTTCCATGAGTCACCACAAACAAATTTTTCTAACATGTTCTGACAAATATGATGTACTTGTGAGGACTGGGACAGATAATCTGAAACTAGCCTGAATAAATCAGATAAGCATCAAATGTAGGGTACACCCAAATGTACGCACAAAGATCCTATAAAACCAAAAAGAACTCAAGTGCAGAATCAAAGGCTCCTGGCCTTAGAATAAGCCAAAATTATCATATTCATATTCACTTTCTACGTTTTCTAATCTCTCCAAAGACTATGCAAATCAGTCAAGATCAGAGAGCTACAGAATATCAAGTAAACAATCTGCTGTGTCTGATCTCCCCTAGAGAGCAGGGTTTTATCCACAAACCAAATGACCTAGGAGCTAGTACAGACATAATTTAAAGTGTTTGAAAGTTATTTTTAATTCAAACTTCTTTGGATATGACCGTGTTGACTGAGGTTTTGCATTTCTCGTTCTCGACGATCTAATTCTGCAGCTTTTCTTTCTAGTTCTTCCTGGCGCTTAAGAAGTTCAGCTTGGGCCAGTGCATGTTCCTAAAACAAAAAATATCAATACAGGATGAATTGGTTTTCAGAAATGCAAAATATTTTAATATTTACATGCTATCTCCTACTTCTCTAATACGACAGAAACCTAATTCAAATGAGCTTTCAAAACACAGGAATTTACTGAAGATAACCGTTTCAGAAAATATTCTGGGGTTACGTATGCAGCCCATTTTGGTCCTTTGGTTATGAAAATCCTCAGTGGGAATGCTGGGTCCATTAGGTCAGGAAAAACCTCTCTTAGTAAAAGTAGTCAGAGTCCCAAGGTAATCTGGAAAATAAAATTAAGGTGACCTCTGCACCTAAATGAGTGATGAACAGAGACAATAGGAACAGTTGAGGAAAACAGACAGAGAGCAAAAAAGGGGAAACTAAACTGGGGCCTACACATCACATTAAAAGATATATCTCAGTGCAAGAATAGTTTATAATATTTTAAATGTTGTAAGAGAATGGGGTAAAAGAAGGAGATGGTTAAGAAATTCTGCTTTATAACTCCATTTGGCCTTACACAATCCCAGGCATCACACTCCTTTTTTCTCAGATTTTTGTCACCTTCTACCTCCACCACCGTCCATTGCTTTGCCATTGGAACTCTCTCCCAATAATAGCTATTATTCCATCACTGTTACCTTCATGGTACCGTGCATTAAAAAGTGAGACCAAAGGAAACAAAAAATTTCACTACCCAAATTGTACATCAAAGTGATATATGAATTCGTCCTAATAATTACATACCCTTAATAATGGACTAAAACAAATGTTATAAGCTGACAAAGAGGTATGAGTATTTATAGTGTGACAAGATAAAGAACCCAGACTCAAAAGCAGCACTATAGAATTATTTTGCTCTGAAAGCAAATGTTCATTGTCATTTCCAATATGAATTTACATAGCGCACATGAACTAACCTTTGCAATCTGTGTATAAGCTGGATGTTCCTCTGTTGGTTTCATTATTGCTGGCTGCGTATTAGGTACATTAGGCATCTTCACACCACCTGGTGGAGGCTAGGAAGATTAACAGAAGAATGAATTACGTAACATAGAGATCCAACTTTAACTTATAGCACCAATAAATCGCCAGATCCCAAGATCTGCCTCTCTTCCTCCCCTGCCCTCTCAGGTCAAGTGGCAAAGAGCTACTTAAGTTCTCCAACTCCATTTCTCAACTCTACATTGTGGCGGCTACCTTTAACATGACATCTCAAACTCTCTCACTAAGAATACCGCATGTAAAAACAAGCAGACTTTTTAAAATATTTCTTCATAGTAAAATAGCACCAGACTAAAGAACTAAAGCAGGGTTTACTGCCAACTTTTCCCTCTTAAGCAAGCTACATGCCAAGATCTGATATATAAGAAAGCTCTTGGTAGAACCCCACTAATATAAGAGAGGAGACATAGGGAGATGGAAAATAAACAGCATAACCTCCACTTTGCAAATGAGGACCAGCAGCGTTTGAAAGCTGCAAGATCAAAGAGTAGGTAGATATCTACAAGTCCATAAATGGGGAATCACTGTGTGTGTGTGTGTATGTGTGTGTGTGTGTGTGTGTGTGTGTGAGAGAGAGAGAGAGAGAGAGAAAAGGAACAGTTAGAGCTATAGAAGAATGCCTTTTAAAATACTGAATGGAATAACACAAGCTACAGAACAGTATGCATATAACCTAATTTATACATGCCCCAAAAAAAGCATCTGGAAGAACTCAGTAAAGTGGTATCAGAGGGACCTGCTTTTTTTCCCTTACTTTGTAACACATCTTTATTATTTGCCTCCCTCAAAGCATTCATGATATACTACTTTAAGTTAATATATATATATAAAGTAGTCTTTAGAATGGCCATAAGAAAAAGAAGAAACAAGAATGGGAAAATGGGAAGCCAGGAAGACAGAAACAAAAAAAGGAGGGAAAGAGAGGGAAGATGGAAAGAGGGGGGAAGAAGGGAGAGAAGGAAGGAAGGAATAAGATATAAGAAAAAAGAAGCTGCAAAAGGCAGTTCAAGGATAAGAAGAACTATTAAAGCCAGAAGATACCACCAATAAAGCGAATTTTACCCTGACACAGCCCTAAAAGAGAAGCCATAACCAAAGCAGCCCTAAAAAGCAGCCACACATAATAGCTGCCCTAAGAGAGAAGCCACACATAACCAAAGATATAATATTCTAAAATTATTATGGAAAAATCAAGGACTTCCTAGGAACAAACAATTCTGAATAAAAATGAGATAGGAAGATATATTAAGGCTTATATCATAAGGCTACAGTAATTAAGAGTGTTGTGCAGATGCAAGGACAGAGAAATATACCAACATACAAAACAGGCACAGAAGCAAACCCCACACAAATGCATAAACTTGATACCCAACAGAGATGGCACAACAAAGTAGTGAAGAAAAAAGTGCATTAGTCAATAAATGGTACTGGGATAACTGGCTACTCATAGAAAAAAAAATTAGAATTCTTATTTCACATTATATACAAAAATAAATTCCAGATGGATTAATGACCTTCAAGTGAAAAAAGCAAAACTTAAACATATTTAGGAAAAATAATAGGTGAATATTTTTATGAACTCAGGGTAAGAGTTTCTCAAGTGTGAGCTATAGAAATATTTTTTATTTGTTTATGATACATCAACTATCTAAAACAGTGGCTAAAACACAGAAAGTGCTAACATAAGTATTTGTCTAATTAATTAAGATTAGAAAATAAAACCCATACAAATAAAGATTGACAAATTCAACTACATTGCAATTTAATAACAAAGCGAAAAGTCAAATTACAGACTCAGGAAAATCAGTTATAATGCACATACTATAAAACTGCTACCCCGAATATATAAAGAATTATTACAAATTCATAAAAATTCAAACTAATAGAAAAATAAGCAAAAGATAAGAACAAACAATACAAAGAAGACAGAAATGGCTAATAAACATACGAAAAGATGTTTAATCTCATTAGTAATCAAGAAGTACAAAAACAATGATATACAATTTCAAAACCATGAGATGGAAAAATGTAAACTCTGACAATACCAACATTTGAACTTACTCAATATACACAATAATGGTATATGTGAAAATCAAAGCACTGACCAAGACAGCATTTCAAATCAGTGGAAATAGAATTATCACTATAAGAAAGGGATTGGCAGTAGCGGGAGACTACCAGGGTTGGGGGGGGAGGTGGGGAACACAACAACAATAAGGGAACCTGATCTCAATTCAGACAAAGAGCACACCAAAGTGAGGTCCGAACTTTACCTGTACAGTGACCACTTGTATACCTAATCCTGAATTGTAGCCCACATCTTTAAAATAAAATAAATAATAATTTTTTTTAAAAAAGAAAGAAACAGAACTATCAATAAATGCTGCAGGAACAATTATTTCAATTTGAGGGAAAAAATCAAATCCCTGCAACTTAACAGAATTCCAGGTGGATTAAAAAAACTATAAAGATACTAAAACATAGTAAAGACTATAGATGACTATCTGATCCTAAGGTAGAAAAAAGCCACTCTGAACATTCAGAAGGGATAAGGGGAGATAAATCATAATGAAAAAAATAGTATGAGAGAGGCACACTTCATCAATAAGGGTACCTGATATCAAACCAGGTGAACTGGGCACCAAAGTGAGGCCCAAACTTTACCTGTACAATGACCATTTGTATACTTAACCCTTTAAAATAAAATCTTTTTTATTGACCGGGCTTGGTGGCTCAGCCTGTAATCCCGCACCTTTGGGAGGCTGAGGTGAGTGGATTGCCTGAGCCCGCGGGTTCGAGACCTGCCTGGGCAACTTGGCGAGACCTCATCTCTACAATAAATCAAAATATTAGCCGGGCGTGGTAGCGCGCGCCTGTAGTTCCAGCTCCTTGGAAGGCTGAGGTGGAAGGATCGCCGGAGCCCAGCAGGTTGAGGCTGCGGTGGCCGGAAGCGGCCACTGCACTCCAGTCTGGGCGACTGAGTGAGACTCCAACTCAAAAAAAAAAAAAAAAATTTATTTTATTTTATTTTAAACATATCTTTAAAATAAAAACTTTTTTAAAAAAGAAAAAATAAGCTGGGCTTGGTGGCTCAGCCTGTAATCCCGCCCCTTGGGAGGCTGAGGTGAGTGGATTGCCTGAGCCCGCGGGTTTGAGACCCACCTGGGCAAGCGAGACCTCATCTCTACAATAAATCAAAAAATTAGCCGGGCATGGTAGCGCTCACCTGTAGTTCCAGCTACTTGGAAGGCTGAGGTGGAAGGATCGCCGGAGCCCAGCAGGTCGAGGCTGCGGTGGCCGGGAGTGGCCACTGCACTCCAGTCTGGGCAACAGAGTGAGACTCCAACCCCCCCC
>CAUYQG010294081.1:0-15559 GCA_963574415.1 Tarsius wallacei | reverse complement strand
TTCTTCTTTAATAAATTTAATTTTTATGTTTTTATATCTTGCTCTTTTCCATTCAGCACAAATTAAGCCCTTAAAATTAATTTTTTTTAAGGCCATTCGCGTCCCGGCCCCCCCCCCCCCCCCCCCGGGCAAAGATGAAAATTATTTTTTTTCTTCTGGCATGATAAAGTTCTGAAAACCAGGATTATAAAATGCCCTGGTTTCTACTGTTCCGGGTCTTTCCACGAACCGTCTTTTACAAGTCGGACACATCGGCTTTTTGTTTTTATCTTTCTCCATAAACATACTTTAAATGTGGCCAATCAGCCGCACTGCTTTCAGCGGGGACCGAGATCGGGTCCCATAAACTTGACATTACCTAAATCTCTGACTCGAAAAGCGGCTGCCCTGTGGCAGATGTTGTGACAGGTTCTCCTAGCACGGCGCTTTGAAAAACCCTGCAAATCGTCCTTGGGCACACTGATGTCACCACATGATGCAAGCCCAGGCATAAAATCTCCCACCCGAAGTTTGCAGAAACATCCACACGTCACCTGTGCAGCCGTAAGCTGTTCCATCTTAAGGAAAGCCCGGGGGAAGCATCAGCATTCAGCTACATCTCAACTTTTCCGGGGGTCCAACGACAGATTCCCAAAGACAGGCGTATACGGGTCGAGTCCTAAGAGGCTGAGAACTCCCGTGCCAGGGACAGTCCGCTCACGCGGCGCGCGAGAAGCGCTCCTGTGTGCCAATTCACACGCACGCACGCACACAAAGGTGCGGGCATCCCACCAGCTTCTCCCGGCGCCTCGAGCTCACCTGGCGTCTCGGCGCCGCGGGAGCCTCGCCGCCGCGCCCGCCCCGTCCCCGCGACCCTTCGCTCGGCCCGAACGAGACGCCAGCGGCACCCCGGCGCCGCGGGGGCAGAGGTCCCGGGAAGCCGGCCGCAGAGCGTCAGCCCCTCCCGCCCCCCCGGGCCCGCCCCGCACCTCGGCGCGCCCCGCCCGGCTGCCCTCCCGGGAGCCGCGCAGGGCCGAGGCCGGCGGGCGCCGCGCGCGCCTCACCTTCGCAGATCGCGGCCGCGTCCCGGCGGCCGGAGAAGAAAAGCCGCGAGGCCCGCGCGCGCCGGGGAGGAGCGCGTCCGCCGCGCCGCCCCGGGGGGCTCCCTCAGCGCCCCCCGAGCAGCCGCCGCCGCAGCGGCCGCGCCGCGCCCCCGCGCCGCCGGCAGCGCCTCATGCCGCGGGGCAGCGCGGGCCGGCGCCCTCGCCCACCGCCCCGCGGGGATGAGGTAATCGCGCCCCGGAGCGCCGTGGGGGAGGGGCCGCGCGGGGGCCCGGCCGCGAACCCGCGACCCCGCGGCCCCGGCCGAGGCTCGCCCCCCGGCTCAGGCCCCGCTCCCGCCGCCGGGGACCCGGGCGTCCCGGGCGAGCGAGGTGGGGGCGCCGCGAGGAGCGGAGAGGCGCGCGGCGCGGCGCGAGCGGGCGGGCAGTCCCGGGCAGCGCTGGCGTGCGAGAGTGCGGGAGGCGCTCGGCCGCCCCCCTCCCTCGCCTCCTCCTCTTCCTCCGTCTCCTCCTCCTCCTCCGTCTCCTCCCTCAAGCACACCCCGTCGCCTAGGCCGCCGCATAGCAACCGAACATGGCGGCTGCGCAGGCGCCGCCGGTCAGCGGGCCGCGGCCGCGGCGGCGGCCGCGGGAGGCGATCTCGCGAGAGGCGAGGCCGCACCCCTTCCCCGCTGGCGGAACGAGAAGCTGCGGCAGCCCGAGGGCGGAGGGACGCGCAGGTGCGAGGGGGGCCGGGCTTGGGGACCTGGGCGGGGCAGGCGGGAGGGAGGGGCGGGGCGAGGTGGCCCCGCCCCACGGCCGCGCCGCGATTGGCTGCTGGGCCTGCGACCCCTGCTGCACCTACTGACCTCGGGGACCGGATGGAGGGACCAGAAACCTGCGTGCTGAGGGAGCCGGCCAGACCTCCTGGCACCAGCTCGTCCCAACCCCGGTGCCGATGGAGGATATGGGTTTTGAGGTGTAGTTTTGAATCATTTCCTCTGCTAAATATAGGCTCCCAGGCCAAGCCTAAACAAACAGCGTTCGTTTTTAAAACAAGCGTTTGAGTGCCTTCTGTGTGTGCCTGGAACGATGTGCTTTTCTAAATCGGATTCATTCATCCTAATAACATATATGAACGTGATGTTATCGTGCCAGAGTTTTTAACCAGCTCCATGATGATATTTTATCGGTGATACAAACTTATTTGTAATAGGACAGTTGCCGACGGGCTGGGTGGTCTGAGCTGAAATGGGAGAAGGAGAATTTGGGGATTGTTACACTTCCTTTTGCCTCACTTTTGTTAGTGTCCTTCCTGTCGCCAGCGCCTTCTTGCCTTCTTGCCCTCCCTTGCTTTCAGCCCCAGCATCCTACCAGAACCAGCCTTTATAAAGATGCTCATTCAAAAATCACTTTCCCTCCAAGACAGCAAAATGACTACTAGTCAGGGAAATTTGTACAAATCGGTGAAAGACAGCAATTTCTGTTGACTCTCTTCTCCCTTTCCCCAGCTCCTAGTTTTTCCATTTGAAAAATAATGACTACTTGCCGATCCATGTGCTTCCTGCTTTACTTCCTTAACTTACCTTTCCTCCCAGGTCTCTGTTGTCACCAGAGGTCATTCATTTCTCCCTAAATTGCGTTCCTGCCTGTGGCTCGCCATTTTCTGTGCCTTCGATCCATCATGCTAGTGCCTGTACTAAAATGCTCTTCCCCTCATCGTTATCTATCCACATTATCATCCTCCAACCAAAAATCAGATGTGACTTCCACCAGAAGAAGTCAGTTCTTCCTCCTTAGACAAGGAGTGTTGTACGTATACAACTCCCTTTGGTTTTTAGCACAACGTACATTCTATCATACAGTACTTAGCACCGTGTGGTTCTCACCACTCTTAAATGGTCCTGGAGGGCAAAGACCTCATCTTAGTTATCTTACCTCGTCTTAGTTATCTTTGAATCCCCTATAATGCCTGATGACACTGCATGGTCAAAAAAAAAAAAAAAAAAAAGCTTCTTAAAGGAATTGAAATGCTTGAATATCTAATGTAATGGATGGTATTTCTGGAAGGTGCTTAAAACAGATAGGCTCTTCCTCAGCTGCCACATCTGGCAATTTCTAATCTTCCTTTTTCCAGATCCTCCTCCTCCAGCCCGTTCCTTTGTAAAATAGTGACCTTTTTAAAATAAAAATCTGACTTGTAACCTAAGTATAACTGGAGTCGCAACATTGGTGGGGGGTAAAGGGAGACATCCTTTGTTTTGGGAAATTCCACAAGATGAGCTTTTCAGATAAACAAATGTTAGCTTTACATTCATCTCTTCTTTAGGAAAACTGTTAAGTAATGTTTTTTAAAAATTGAGATATAAATCACATACCATAAAATCACCCTTTGTTGTATTCAATTCAGTGCTTTTTAATATATGCACAAAGTTGTGCAACCATTACCAGTGATTCTACCTAAAAAATTATCATCACTAGACCAGGCACAGCGACTCATGCCTATAATTACAGCACTTTGGGAAGCCAGTGAGGGAAGATCACTCAAAGCCAGGAGTTCAATACTAGCCTGGGCAACATAGCAAGACCCATCTCTAAAAAAGAAAAAAAAAATAGCCAGGCATGGTGGCCCACACCTGTTGTCCCAGCTACTCTGGAAGCTAAGGCAGAAGATCAATAGAGTGAGACCCTGTCTCTTAAAAACAATAATAAAAAAAGATCACCATTGTCTAATAACACCCCCAAAAAGAAATCCCTTACCTATTAGCAGTCACTCTTCATTCCTCTCCCCTCCCCACCGCCCCTAACAACCAATTGTCTACTTTCTGTCTCTGTGGATTTGTCTCCTCTAGATATGTCATGTAAATGGACTCATACAGTATGTAGTCTTTTTTGTTTGTTTTTCTGAGATGGGGGTCTTGCTATGTTGCCCAGTCTGGCCTCAAACTCCTGGGCTCAAGTAATCCTCCCACCTCAGCCTCCCAAGTAGCTGGGATTAGGGGAATGTGCCACCACACCCAGCATACATGTTGTCTTTTGTGTCTGGTGTGAAGCAAGACACAAAAGTTCCCTAGTGGAACTTCCTTTGGAAATCACTAGGATGAGCACTTAGGAGTCAGCAATACTCACCGTTGTTGCTGGAGAAATCTGAGGTCACCTTAAATCTATCTACCTGAAACCCTAGAAAGAGAGGAATAGATAATTGTCCTAAAAAAGAGCTTTGGACTGTGCCACAGCCCCACAGGGACTCATTGAAGATTGAATTGAAAATAATACATTGGTGCTTCTCAAACTTAAATGTGCATGCAGATCACCCAGGGCGCTTGCTAAAAGTCGGGTTCTAATCCATGAGGTCTAGAGTGGGCACTGAGACTGCATTTCTAAGAGGCTCCCTGGCTTCTGGACAACCTTGGAGTAGCTGGGCTGTAGACTACTGTTTCTTAAACTAGCGTCTAAGAAAATTTATTTCCAAATTGTCTACACAAATATGTAAACTTTTTGCTCTTATTTAAATTATGTTCTTTAAAAAGTTAGTATATTCTAGTGACTATTCTGTGTCATTTGATGACCACCTTGTAACCAAGCATTGCACTTCATTTTGTTTTTGGCACCAACCTACAACTTTAATTTTCTTGGGCTAGGAAAACAGAGTATTTCTTTGTAAAGGACAGCATTCACAGCACACTGCACAAAACTTTAAAAGAAATTCAAATGGAAAAGAATGATGGGATAATTTAGTCAGTTGTAAGCATGTCACATGAAAAAGTTCATACATTTTAATTTCAGCAAAATCAAACATCATTCATACAATTTAATTTCAGCAAAACAACAAACATCAAACATCATTCACCACATTACATGTATAATATTTTAATTTTATAGGTGGAAAAAGCTGAGAGACTAAGAAATGTATACCTTATCTAAAGTTTACACATGGCCGGGCTTGGTGGCTCAGCCTGTAATCCCAGCACTTTGGGAGGCCAAGGTGAGGGGATTGCCTGAGCCCACAGGTTCAAGAACAGCCTGGGCAACTTGGCGAGACCTCATCTCTACAATAAATCAAAAAATTAGTCGGGCGGCGCGTGCCTGTAGTTCAGCTTCTTGGAAGGCTGAGGCAGAAGGATTGTTTGAGCCCAGCAGGTCGACACTGGGGTGGCCATGAGCATGCCACTGCACTCCAGCCCGGGCAACAGAGTGAGACTCCAACTCAAAAAAAAAAAGTTTACACATTATTATAATTAAAATAAGTTAACAGGTGTTAGCAAGATGCTTTTTTCTTTTTAATTTAAAAATGGCCTCAGCAGGGCACAGTGGCTCACGCCTGTAATCCCAGCACTTTGGCTTGAGCCCAAGTGTTCGAGACCAGCCTGGGCAACTTGGCGAGACCTCGTCTCTACAGTAAATCAAAAAATTAGCTGGGCATGGTGGTACACGCCTATAGTTCCAGCTACTTGGAAGGCTGAGGCAGAAGGACCACCTGAGCCCATAAGGTTGAGGCTGTGATGGCTCTGGTGTGCCACTGCACTCTAGCCTGGGTGACAGAATGAGACTCCAACTCAAAAAAAAAAATTTGACCTCAAACATTACTGGATATTGACTGATTTTTTTTTTCCTTGTCTGCACCCTGCCCTTGACTGTGCTTTAGGAGAGTAAGAACAAATGCTAAGTCCACACTTGGAGGTTGTTGGCAGGCTAGGACTGGCCTTTTTGCACCATGTGGTTGATAGGAGGACCTCTCCTAACCTTGGGTAGTTACAGCCAAGAGGGAACAGTCATTTGTTCTAGCCTGTGCAGCCATGCCAGGCTGCCTGGGCCTTGGCAATGACCCCAGGCAGCAGCAGTGGTGAAGAAGCTTTGACAAGGCACTGTGGCTGACTCACCAGCCACTCGCCATCAGTAACTTAAAAGGACCCCTTTGGAAGGAATGAGTAACCCTGCGGTCACTGGGGAGGAGAACCCCAAGGGAAGACTCCACTTTCTAGGTAGAGCTCAGAATGGTATGAGTTTTATCTGTAAAAAACACAAGACTTAAAGTGACTTGATTTTGTTGCTTAAGCTGGTGAAATGGGGCATACAAGGTACCCAAGCTTTTAAACAAATGCGAGTCCTAACCTGGTTCTTGACATGAGACCTTAGTTGGATATCTGTCTGCCTTAGCTGTACAGTTAAGGGGGAACTTTATCTTTTTAACCTGTCTACAATTTTCATGCATAACTTAAAGTAAAGCAAACAAATATAGAGAATTTAAACCATTAAAGAAATACCATACATTTTTCCAGTAAGCTCGGAATTCTGTGACTTGGGCTTCCTTTAATCACAGGGCTGCTTTAAATGTACTTTTAAAAAATTTATTGTTTAAACCAAATAGCATACCAGATAGCAACTGGGAGGGAGTTGGCCCAGATTTGTCACTCTGTCATCATGGGGCTGTCTCCCTCTTCACTTGCCAGCAATTCCTTTTTTTTTCCTTTTTTGCTGAATAGCAGCAGAAGACCCATTAACAATCCTGAGATTAGAAACTATACAGAAAATATACAATTTCTGAAATCTAAGGCTTCCTCTTACTTCCAGTCCCAGTCCCTAAAGGTAAGCACTATTAACAGTTCTTTCAGGATTTTCTCTGAAAATAGAAGTTAAATGTATATCTCTTTCCCTGCACACAAGGGACCATACTATACTTACAAATGTATATGGGAATCATTCCTTAACAAAACATAAAGATCTATGTCATTCTTTCTAAGGTCCGTACCATAATGTATTTAACCTTCTCTAATGAGAATTTAGGCTGTTTCCAGTTTTTTGCTGTTACAAACAATGCTCTAGAGAACATTTTTGTCATGAAGCTTTGCGTTCTTTAAGAATACAAAGTATTTCTTTACCAATTTTAAAATTCTTAATTTCTTAAGTACTAAGTATTGCTTTAAGATAATGTATTAGAAATGCAATTGCTGGTTTGAAGTATATGGGCATGTTTAATTTTGATAAATGTTGCCAAAATGACTACAAGTTGCACCCACCAACTACGTATGAGAGCTACAATTATCCACCTCTTCCTTATCATTCTGGGTTTTCTATTTTCCTCAATCCAAATACGTGTGTGTGTGCGCGCATGCATTCACATGAATACACACACACACACATATATATTCTTCTAGTACGTTTAGGTTTTATTTACTACTTAAATCTATGATCTATCTGGAAATAATTCTGGTGTAAGAGGATAGGGATACAGCTTTATTTTTTGTAATGGCTATCCAGTGACCCAATACCATCTTATTGAACACACATAGACACAGACACACATACTTATTTTCCAAATTGCATTTATAAGATACTAGATTCTCAATTTTTTTTTTTTTTAGTTGGAGTCTCACTCTGTCACCCAGGCTGGAATGCAGTGGCATGCTCACAGTCACCGCAGCCTCGACCTGCTGGGCTCAGGTGATCCTTCCGCCTCAGCCTTCCAAGTAGCCGGAACTACAGGCACATGCCACCATGCCCGGCTAATTTTTTGATTTATTGTAGAGAAGAGGTCTCGCCAAGTTTCCCAAGCTGGTCTCGACCCCCTGGGCTCAGGCAATCCTCTCGCCTCCGCCTCCCAAAGTGCTGGAATGACAAGCATGAGCTACTGCCCCCGGCTAACTTTTTTTAAAATTTAGGAATCTTTTGCTTTATTTCATTGAGCTATCTTCTCCTTCTCTGCTTTAGTTTCCTATTGCTATTGTAACAATATGCTGAATAGTCGCAGAAGACTCATTAGCACTTCCGAAACTCCTGTGACTTAAAACAACAAAAATGTATTATCTTATAGCCTGGATATCCAAAGTCCAAAATGAGTTCACAGGCCATGTTCCTTGGGGTAGCGCTAGGGGAGAATCTCTTTCCTTACGTTTTCCAGCTTCTAGAAGCTACCTGCATTATTTGGCTCATGGCTCCTTCCTCTGTGTTCAAACCTAGCAATGTAGCATCTTCAAATCTCTTTCTTGTCACCTTCTGTGACCCTCTTGCCTCCTTTTTTTATCTTTTTTATCTTTGTGATTGCATTGGGTCCATCCACACAATCAAGGATAACATCCCCAATGGCACGACTATGGCTCACCACAGCCTTAACCTTATGGGCTCAGGCTATCCTTCCTCCTCAGCCTCCCAAGTAGCTAAGACTATAGGTATGCACCACCGCACCTGGCTAATTTTTAAATTTTTTTGTAGAGATGAGGTCTTGCTATGTATCTCAAGTCTTTAACTTAATCACATCTGCAAAGTTCCTTTTGCCATGCAAACTAACATTCACGTGTTCTGTGGATTAAGGAATTTTTGGAAGCAATTATTCTGTGTGCCACAGTCTCTAACACCATGCTCTTTTAGCTATTAGAATGTATAGTAAGTTTCAATATCTGAAAGAGTTCATTCTGCCTCATGACTTTTTTCTAAGATGATCATATTTTTAATTATATGAATTTAAAATGTATGAGCCCCAGATTGAGACTGGAATATTAAATTATGTTAACAGTATACTTAGTATAATCTCTACCTATCTATCTATCTATCTATCTATCTATCTATCTCTCAAGTCAGAGTCTCACACTGTCACCTAGGCTGGTGTGCAGTGACACAACCATGGCTCACCACGGCCTTAACCTCCTGGGCTCAGGCTGTCCTTCCACTTCAGCCTCCCAAGTAGCTGGGACTACAGGTGTGCATCACCGCGCCCTGCTAATTTTTTAATTTATTTATAGAGAAAGGTCTTGCTATGTTGCCTAGGTTGATCTCAAACTCTGGCTCAAACAATCCTCTTACCTCTCAAAGTGGTGGGATTATACTCATGAGCCTCCGTGCCTAACCCACCATCTGTATATTATTTGAAAATACTTATCTGTAGGTATATGTGAATATAATGTGTATATATAAACATATTCTCAAGACATTAATTGTGAGTATTATAAACCACTTCTTCTGTATCTGAGTCTTCTTAATTTAAGCATTAATGCAAATTAGTTCTCATAATTTTCATTCAGTTTTAAAAAACACGTATTGCTCACTTACTATTTGCTAGGAATGTAAGAGGTGGCTCTTGCCCTCAAGGCAAGTATTTTTCTTCTTAGGATTGTGACTTATTAGTGGGTTATGAAATAAGTTTGGTGGATCATGACTAGCATTTTGGAAAAAAGAAATGAATTAGAATGGACTAAAAATAGCAGAATATGCCATGCAACACGAAGATGAGCATTGTACTATGAAACTTTAACTGTGGCTTCATGTTTGTGCATTTATGTGAATGCGGGTTGCAACGTAAAATGTCTTTCTTACTTTGGGCGTGGTGGCCAAAAGATTGGAGAACTTCTCTTCTGAAGTGAGAATTAATAAATAAATAACACAAACTAGAATGAGGAGTGCTTTCGTAGATTTAACCATCTGTTCCTTTGAGGACAGAACAATGACTCTTTCACTCACCATTATTTCATCCCAGCCTAAACTAATGCCTGGTATGGAGTCAGCCCTCAGTTATTATTCTTGAATAAATGAATGAATGAGTTGAGCCTGGAGTGCTAGAGAAAGTGGCAGAAGATCAGACAATGAGCATGTTTTGTGCCTTATGTGTTGATGGCTTCCATTGGGAGTCGGGGACTGTGGGAACAGTTTGGAGATGATTTTCCTCTCCAAACTTTGTTCTCACAGTCCCCGACTCCCAATGGAAGAATTGAAGGCTGGGCCACTTGCAAGAGGGAACCCTCAGGGACCTTGAGTGACACCTAGTGGATTCTTCGACCAACTGGGAGACACCAGACTCAGGAAATCTCTTTCCCATTAGGGGAAGGAAGTATTAGTGATTATATTGTTTGCTAGAGAGATGGGGGGGGGGGGGGAGTGGCTACATCCATACATAGTGTATAAATATTTCTTTATTTATAGGTGAATGCTGTCGGTTTATAGGTCAGTGCTTTTTGTGATGTCTTGGCTTTGTCCTTAGAGCTTTGTCATCAGATTGGAAAATCTTGATTAACTTTATAGCATGACTTTATAGCGTGTCACTCAGCACGTGGTACAGTATTGTCAGGTGTGATTCAGGTGTGTCATAAACACCCGCTCTTGGCTAGCTGACATGTTTTAGCTAATCATGCAACCTGTGGTTGATCAGACACCACCCACATTAAGGATTCCCATTCCTGGCTTCGTGTTAGAAACACCAAGGAAATTTTAAATACTTACAGATGCCCTTACCCCACCCTAATCCCGCTTCTGTTCTTATTTAATTGGTCAGGGTGGAGCTGAGGCTTCTCTCTATAGATATTGATGTAGATAAAGATTTTTTTTCAGCTCCCAAAGAGATTCTACTGTGCGGCTAGGTTGACATTTGCAAAGGCACTGAATGTCATACACTATCAGTATAAAACAGGGACCCCTGGCCTCTAGATTGGTACTTAAACTCTCTGGGGTGAAAGACCAGTTCATCATGGGCCAATATTTATGTGAAATAAAAATAAATTACTATAAAGTAAAATGAAACAACAGACATACAGTAAAATAAAAGACAAGCCCCAATTTATTTATTTATTTTTTTTGAGTCAAGAGTCTCATTCTGTCGCCCAGGCTGGAGTGCAGTGGCTCGCTCACAGCCACTGCAGCCTCCACTGCTGGGTTCAGGTGACCCTTCTGCCTCAGCCTTTCAAGTAGCTGGAAACAGGCATGCGCCACCACACCTGGCTAATTTTTTTTATTTTATGTAGAGACAAGTTTCACCAAGTTACCCAGGCTGGTCTCAGACCCCTGGGCTCAGGCAGGCAATCCTCTCTTCTCCACCTCTCAAAATGCTGGGATTCCAAATGTGAACCACTGTGCCTGGCTAGCCCCAATTTTTAAAACTAGACTCAACAGAAATTACTCTGCCAAATTTCTCTAAATGTCCTACCTGCTTACCCTCATTTTCTATGTTTATCTCATCATGGACCAGTGATAAACCATTTGCAGTATAGCACTTTGAGGCACAGTGCTCTCGGTTACATATTAGATGGCAATGGGGGCAAGGAGAAGACAGAAGAGATGCAAAACTGACAGTACACAGGACACACAGGTTGTTCTAATTGCATTGAAGCCATTGCCTCCCTTGAAGCAGAGCCCTCAGGGTCACCAGCATCCAGGGCCCAGTCCTTGGGTTTACAGAATCCAGATTTGTGTCTTATCAAAACACACATATTATTCAGGCATTTGGCACTGTCCCTGTGCAAAAACTCTTAAAGAAACTGATGGTAAAACCCACTGTGCCCAGCCTAAAGCAAAGATCATTCTCTTTTTTAAAGCAAATATGCCTTTTCAGGGACCAGACACTGATGTTTACTATGACAACAGTCTCCAGAATGAAGGTCCCAGGCATGAGAAAGTTACTTAGAGAAAAGAATGGAGACCTCTCCCTACCCCACAATACAGCACCCCTCTCTAGTGATGACCGTATTCATGCCCACCTGATGCATGTATCTTCCATGGGTAGTGCTTAATAAGCACTGGCAATTTGACAGCCTGTCATACTTCTAAGAGGTTCCCTTCTGTCCATCACCTCCAAGCAGGAGCTTCAGTGTACTAGTTGGAGTCACTACTCTATCTGGTTTTAAACCATTCTAACCATATTCCACATCAGGTTGATAGGACTTGAGTGATCCCCAGGTTATATTTGCCAACTGTCCCCGGCACAGACTTAGTCCACAGATGACTCATCCATCATAAGCTGATCACTCCTTCTCATCTTTTTGTATGCAGTCTTTTCCTTCTGCTTACAGTGTCCTGCCTTCCCTTTCTTTCCAAACTCCTGTGCCCTTTTGGATTTCAGCTCTCACACTGGCTCCTCCCAGAAGCCTGCCTTGGTCTCCCATCACCCACGGCTCAATTCTCTGTGCCCCAGCCAAAGGCATAGCCCATGAAGCTGCAACGAGTCAAGTTTCCTCTCTTCTTCCCAGTCGACTTTTAAGCTTCTTAGAACAGTGATTCTGACTTTGGTTTTTACTCCTAGGTCACCAGAAGCCACACATGTTAAAGTCTAAAATAAAAAAAATGTTTAGTGAAATAAACTGATTTCTAGCTGCTTTCTTAATGAGTAATGTCATGGGAAGGAGTAGTAGGGGAAATGGATAGATTGTTATGAAGGCTTTGTGTGATGGGGGGCAGTGTTTCTTAGAAGTCAAGCAGAAGAGAATTAGCATTAATTGGTAGGTGATGAAGGTGTGTAATAAGGGGAGTATGGTGATAAAGTGAATGATTTAAGAAAAATTAATGTCATGGTATTAAGAAGAGAGAGGTTAGATTGGGCAGAGATTGAACCTGGCAAGCCAGTTAAAATAGTGATACTGTCTGCCTCATGAGGGGCATCTTAAACCATCCTTTCCCCCATCCATTTCTGATGTGTCACTCACACCCTTGCCTGGCCACATTCCTGGTTAAGGTCACCTCACCACCATGGGAACCTTGGTGCAGAGGAGAGTGTCTGTCCTGTGTCTTAGGTGCAGGGGAAGAAAAGTCAGAAGTCTGGTGTAATGTTCTAGACGTGAGGAACCAGAGCCCTAATGTGTTATCATCACATATTTAACCAGTTTAAAGAATGATTCCAATTCTATATCTGAACTTTGGCTGGAGGTAAAGAAAACTTCCAGAGGATTATAGCAAATGGTTATCTTAAAAGCTACTAGTCAACAGACTAAAGTTTGTTTTCAGGAAGGGCTAATGCCCTCCCTAATAATATTATATTACAGTAATCTTCTACTGGATGTTTGATAAATTAACAGTATTCTACTGTGACCTAATAATTTTCATTGGAAAAACTAACTACACTATCTAAACTATCTTGAAGGCATTCAGTAAGTTGCATACATTGTTCTTCTTCAGCCTGAATACAGGAGCACATTAAAACAAAAATTAAGGTTGTGCTTTACTCTTTTGAGGCTAAACTTTCTCCACATTCACACACTGCTGGCCGGGCTTGGTGGCTCAGCCTGTAATCCCAGCACTTTGGGAGGCCGAGGAAAGTGGATCGCCTGAGCCCACAGGTTCGAGACCAGCCTGGGCAACTTTTCGAGACCTTGTCTCTACAATTAATAAAAAAAAAATTAGCTGAGCGTGGTAGTGCGTGCCTGTGGTTCTGCCTATTTGGAAGGCTGAAGCGGAAGGGTCGCCGGAGCCCAGTGGGTCAGCACGGGTGGCTGTGAGTGTGCCACTGCACTCCAACCTGGGCGATGGTGTGAGACTCCAATTCAAAAAAGCAAAAAAATAAAAAGCACACTGCCAATCGTGAGTGAGACAAATATTTCTTTGGCCCAAATCAGTGAATTATAAAGTCTTGTAATTGTCAGTTCGGGTTTTCCGTTTCTAGCTTCTTACTTCTTTAGATTCTTCCTCTATCAATACTTGTTCTAAGGATTATCGAAATCTCACAATTCATTATATTACTTTTACGATTATTTGAGACAGAGTCTCTTTCTTGTTGCCCAGGCTGGAGTGCAGTGGCATGATCACAGCTTACTGCAGCCTTGAACTCTTAGGCTCAGACAATCCTCCCACCTCAGTCTCCTGAGTAGCTAGGACCACAGGTTCACGCCACCACTTCCAACCATCTCTTTAAAAGTTTTTGGAGCTGGGTGCGATGGCTCAAGCCTTTAATCCCAGCACTTTGGGAGGCAGAGGTAAGAGGATTGCCTGAGTTCAGGAGTCCGAGACCAGCCTGAGCAACATGGCGAGACCTCATCTCTACAATAACAAAATAAAAATAAAATAAAATTAGCCGGGCGTGGCGGCACACGCCTGTGGTTCCAGCTTCTTGGAAGGCTGAGGCGGAAGGATCACCTGAGCCCAGCAGGTCAAGGCTGCAGTTGCCATGAGCCTGCTACTGCACTCCAGCCTGGGCGACAGCGTGAGACTCCAGCTCAAAAAATCTTTTTGTAGAGACAAGGTCTTCCTGTGTTGCCCAGGCTGGTCTCGAACTCCTGAGCTCAAGCAGTCCTCCCACCTCAGCCTCCCAAAGTGCTAGGATTACAGGCATGAGCTACTAGGCCCCATCCAAAGTCACAAATTTAGAACTGTCTTTTCTTTTTTATTTCAAGAGCTTTGAGGGGTACAAATAGTTTTCGGTTACATGGGTATATTGTATGGTGGCAAAGGAGTCTAGGCTTTAAGTGTACCTACCAGCCTCACCTGTGTACATTGTACGCGATAGGTGATTTTTCCTCCCTCCACTTCCCCACCTTTCCCCTTCTGATTTTCCAGTGTCCATGATAACATTCTCTAGGCCTTTGCTGATCCTTAGTTTCGTTCCCATTTACCAATAAGAACATGCAATGTTTGATTTTCTGTTTCTGCGTTAGTTCACTTAAGATGATGTTCTCCAGTTCCATGTAAGTTGCTTCACAAGACTTTACTTTGTTCTTTTTTATGGCTGAATAGTATGCCGTGGTGTGGATGTGTATATATATGCATACATATGTACATGTGTGTGTGTATATATATCTCACATTTTCATTATCCACTGATTCAGTTCATGGGCATTTAGGCTGGTTTCACATCTCTGCAATGGTGAATTGTGCTGCAGTGAACATGCAAGTGCAAATGTCTTTTTTGGATAATGACCTCTGTACCTTTGGGTAGATACCAAGTAGTGGGATTGCTGGATCGAATGGTAGATCCACTTTTAGTTCTTTGAGAAATCTCCATACTGATTGAAACTCCATTTTTATAAATGTGGTTATAAGCTATTTAGAAAAATATGCTCTAAATAAAATGATTGTATTTATAGATTTGAAAAATACTTGAACTTAGGCTTCTTTAGTTATGAAAAAGGCAGAAAACTGACATATATTGGGTAATATATTTTACACATTTACATTTAATTCTCAACAAATATTATTGTATATTATCTCAAGAGAAAAATAAGAGGACTTTCTAATTGTCTCACTTCTGATAAACAACTGTAGACATTTGTTGGTAGAGTTATTATACAATTTATCTTCCAAACAAAGACCTATTTGTGAGCAAAATGGGGTACTAAAATTATAAAATTACATACTTTTAGAAATATCAATTTGTTAAAATTGATTGTTATATTTGGCAGATTTGTAAGGTGGTTCTAGTTTTAACTATTTATGAAAGAATATTTTCAAATGACAAACCAAATAGGATGCTGGAAAAACAGGAATCAAATGGGACAATCATTAGTAAGCTGGGCTCTCTAGTCAAGTTAACTCAAGGCCTTTGACAAATGAGTTCAATCTTCCTTTCCAGCTTTGCTGTCCATTGCTTTACACAAAATGCTTATGTACCCATTCAACCAAATTCCTTGGGCTCCCCCACTAGCCTCCTCACTTTCACTAATGTTATTCTTGCTAGCTGATCTTTTTATTTTTGACAAAAAACAAATATCTACAATCTTTTTTTTTTTTTTTTGAGTTGGAGTCTCACTCTGTCGCCCAGACTGGAGTGCAGTGGCCGCTCCCAGCCACCGCAGCCTCGACCTGCTGGGCTCCGGCAATCCTTCCGCCTCAGCCTTCTGAGTAGCCGGAACTACAGGC
>CAUYQG010294074.1:0-30423 GCA_963574415.1 Tarsius wallacei | reverse complement strand
TTTTTTACAACCTTCTATTCCCCCATGAGCAAAAGCCCCCCCCCCCCCCTTTTTTTTGAGTCGGAGTCTCACTCTGTCATCCAGGCTAGAGTGCAGTGACATGCTCAGGGCCACCACAACCTCCGCCTGCTGGTCTCAAGCTATCCTTCAGCCTTAACCTTCCGAGTAGCTGGAATTACAGGTGTGTGCCACCATGCTCAACTAATTTTTAATTTATTGTAGAGATAAGGTCTCACCAAATTGCCCAGGCTGTTCTCAAACCTCTGGGCTCAGGCAATCCTCTCACCTCCATGTCCCAAAGTGCTGGGATTACAGGCGTGAGCCACTGCACCTGGCAGCAAAAGCCTTCTATATAGTGGGTGCTCAGTAAATGTCTTTTAGTTACTGTAGAGAGATGACACTTTACTTTTAATCCACAGTCGTTTATTAATTATAGCCATTGTGTTAGGTGCTCTGAATTTCTACAATAAATCGCCAAAAGAACCTTCTCTCCTGGAGAAGGCTACAGTCCAATAGAAGAGAGAAGATCCTTATGCGGACAGCTATAATGCGATCAATATATGAAAAGTGCGAAGGGAGAGGTAGGAAGAAAGTGAGAGAGGCTTGTGAAGTGGGGAGGTGCCGTTTCTAGGGTGAGACTCAGGAAGACTTTTGGGATGAGGCTTTGTTTGAGTTGAGTGTGGGTGGGCTGTAGGAATTTTTCCATATGAAGATGGTAGAATGACATTCTACAAGAAGAGGGCAGTTTGGGCAAGGAGATGAGAGTGTGTGAGGAGCCTTAAACCAGCAAGCTTGGCTAAAGCTGAGGTGTCAGGATGAGTGAGGAAGAGTAGGTTATTGGTCGTTTATACCCAGTGCAATGTAAGAGAGATGCTTGGATGGGAGCAAGGGCCAAGGGCAAGAGCCCATGGCTGATAAAGAATAAAGGAAGGTGCCTGAGAATGCAGGACTGGGCAACTGGGGCACCAAAAGGAATGTGCCAGAACACTGGCTAGATCAGAGGTGGCTGGCAAGCTGAAGCAAGAGTTTCAGAACCATTGGAAAGAAGACTCTACAACTGCTCACCTTGGCGGCTGCATGCGACACTCACATGCATACCTGTTGGGATATTATTGGGGGTCTTAGTCAGCTTGTTCTTCCATAATAAAATAACATAGATTGGGTGGCTAAAACAACAGACACTTATTTTCTCACATTTTTGGAGGCTAGAAGTTTGAGATCAGCGTGTCAGTATGGTCAGTTCTGGTGAGGGCTCTTTTCCTGGCTTACAGATGGTTGCTTTCTTGCTGTATCTTAACATGGTAGACAGACAGCAAGTTCTCTGGTGCCTCTTTTATAAGGGCACTAACCTTATTGCAAGGGCCCCATATTCACAACCTTATTTGAACTTCATTATCTCCCAAAGTCCCCATCTCCAAATACCATCACATAGGGAGTTAATACTTCAACACAGGAATTTTAGGGAACACAAGTCAGCCCATAGCACTGGTTCAGAAGATTATGCCTGGAAGGTCCCAACTCTAGCTGCAATGGAAGCAATAAGTAGGCCCCTTTGGTGTTTCTGGTAAGATAAGATCGCACTGAGATCTTTCCAGAATTTGCCTTAGTAACACGTTTTGTGGTTTTTGGTTTTGTTTTGTTTTGTTTTGAGTTGGAGTCTCACTGTTGTCTCTGCTGGAGTGCAGTGGCATGCTCATGGCCACCACAGCCTCAACCTGCTGGGCTCAGGGGATCCTTCCACTTTAACCTTCCAAGTAGCTGGAACTACAGGCATGTACCACCATGCCCAGCTAATTTTTTTATTTATTGTAGAGACGAGGTCTTACCAAGTTGCCCAGGCTGGTCTTGAACCCCTGGACTCAGGAAATCCTCTTACTTCCCAAAGTGCTGGGATTACAGACGTGAGCCACCGCATCTGGTTGTGTTTTTTTATCCACTGTGTGCAGTGGATAATTTTCAGTTCTAAGTTGGATCACAACTTCTTGAGGTGATCATGATATTGAACAGACAGACTTACATTCAAGACCGCAAGTGGATATAAAGATTTGAAATATATAGCTATCTATGGTACAATTATAAATGTGTCTACACCTAATATGTATTCTGAGACATATATACATAGTATACACATAGCCTTTTATTCATTATCCCTGCCACTAGCAAAAGGCACCTTTATAAATATTTCTTCCTAATTGCTCCTCTATGAAATTTTAATACCACAGATATACTGTTTATAAGTTTATGTACTATATGTTTATCTGTGCTTTATAAATAAAAATAATAAGATTTTTGCCCCATAAAACTAATTTTGGGGGCTTGGTATAGTGGTTCATGCCTGTAATTCTAGCACTTTGAGAGTCTGAGGCGGGAGGATTGCTTGAACCTAGGAGTTCATGACCAACCTGGGCAACATAGTGAGATCTCGTCTCTACAAAACATTAAAAAATTAGTTGGGCATGGTGATGTGTGTCTGTAGACCCAGCTACTCTGGAAGCTGAGGCCGGAGGATCACCTGAGCCCAGGAGTCCAAGGGTGTGGTGAGCTGTGATTGTGCCACTGCACTCCAGCCTGGGTGACAGTATGAGACCCTGACTCAAAAACCAAACAAAACCACCAGTTTTCATCCTCTTGAGAGCAATATTGTCCCTGTTGAGAATGCATGATAGATGTGTCTACATATGCAGGCATGTGTCACCCTACTACACAAAACAGTTAGGATGCAAAACCACATGTTATGTATTCAGTCACAATGGAAAGTATAGCTTTCCAAAGGAATGACTGTTTCTGTCTCCTATCCAGGTACCAAGGAAATTGAAGTAGTAGACAGGAAAAAAGGCAAAAAGAAAAAAAGAAACTGCTTAAAGAGCATTGAGCCCAAAGAAAATAAATTGGATAGTCATGGAGAACATTTCATCCAAGGTATAGAATTACCTGAAGTAACTATCCCCCACCCTACTACATAAAACCTGACAAGTGAAAAAAATATATCTAACTCTATAATAGATAAAATACTGCTGTCTCTTTGGCAATGCTAAAGGAAGTCTCAACATCTGTTTTTTCCATTCTGCTTTTTCTAGACAGCCTTCAGAACACCCTTCCAATTTTATGATAATATAACAATTGTCTCAGACTTATTACGATGCAATCGAGTAGCTTATAGCCCTTGAGAACATCTTAGTTTTCTTAACTGGATTAGATCACAGACTCTAGTCTCATCAAGGACACATCTCAAAGCCATCTACTAAGGAGAGTTACTTCAGCAGATCTATTATGTATTGTTCTGAGTAGTTTTGACTTCAGGAGCAACCTCTTTCTGCCTTGTCTCCAAATCCTTGTGGTCCCCCGTGGAGGTCTTCAGTCCACGTGCAGTGATCATGAGTTGGGGATTGGCCTGGGCATGCCCTGTTTATGTACTATATGTTTATCTGTGGATGTTTGGCTTTATGTCTTTATTGTAAATGATATTTTATTTTTTTTAATTCAGAGATTTTTGTAGACAAAAATCAGTTTTTGATCCATCAGAAGCTGATTGTTGAGTTAGTGCCTTCTCTGAATTCTTACTGGATAGAAGGTTGAATCCAGTGTCCTTCATGAATGCTTTATGACAATCCAAAGATACTGCCAATAGGCAAAAGAAAAGAAAACTCAAAACATTTTCTTGTGACAGCTTCAGAAAAAGATGAGGTTGAAAGGAAAGAAGATAAACTAGGAGATAAAGTATCTTTGGAAAATAAAACAATGTTTCATTCCATCGGAAGGAAAGCTATTGGAATACATAAAACATTCAGATTGCAGATTTGTTTAAAAATGTAAATGAATTTTTACTTTCAGTATGGTCAAAGAAGATCCTACCAGACTGATCTTGCATAAAATAACTGTAAACTCTGGGGAAAATTTTTTTTTTAATCTAAATACTATAAGGCATTGGAAAGTGAACAAAAGTAGTCAGATTCAGGAGGAAACTTGACATTTGGAAGAAAGGAATTGCAGGAGATAAGTTTACCGGTTTTTATGGCTTTTAATCTAAAGGCCTATCTCAGGTGGTCCTACCTCAAGTGGCCTATGGTGTTTCTGGCCTGAAGAACAAGGAGGCAGAGTTTGGGGCCACCAGTCTTGCTGGAAAAGAAAGGCGGAAATCCCAGAAAGGAGAAAGCCAAAGAAGATATGCCCTTCCTTCTCTGTTCAGTGATCTCCCATATCCACAGCAGTCCAAGATCCCCAGTAGTGCCTGAAACCATGGATAGTACCAAACCCCATATATACTATGTTTTTTCCTATACATACATACCTATGACAAAGTTTAATTCATACACTAGGCACAGGAAAAGATTAACAGAAATAATAATAAAGTACAACAATTATGAAATATAATGTAATAAAAGTTATGTGAATGTGTTCTCTGTATCAAAATAGCTTATGTACAGTACTCATCCTTCTTGTGATGATGTGAAATATGAGATGATAAATTGCCTATGTGATGAGATGAAGTGAGGTGAATGACATAGACATTGTGACATAGTGTTAGGCCACTACTTCGAGTAATTCTGAATCATTAAGCCATGACAGTGTCGATGGTTAAATATCAGGAGCAGATGATGTCAATGACTAATGGGCGTGTAATGTACATAGTATGAATACACTAAACAAAGGGATGATTCACATCTTGGGCCAATGGGGCAGAAAAGCATGATTTCATCATGCTACACAGAATGGAGCACAATTCAAGACTTATAAATAGTTTATTCCTGGAATTCAATATTTTTAGACTGCAGTAGACAGAGCCACAGAAAACAAAACTGTGGATAAGGGGAGACTACTGTATAAACTCTGCTCAAATCTCTGGCTAACTCTTGAACCCCACATGTGTAAGCAAACAAGAAGCATTCTAGCTAAGGGTAAAAAAAATCTAATCTGAAATTTTAGCTGATGCATAAGAGATAATATATGCAGTTTGAATCCAACAAAGTTAATTGATTGAAATAAATAAAATGCCTTACCGGGTCCTGTACGGTCTACCTGCTGCCTGATTCTCTGACCTCATCTCTCACTACTCTCCCGTGGCTTTTCCTCATCCACTTACTGCTTGCGATTCCTTGAACATGCCAGGCACTCTCCAGCCTGTGGCCTTTGCATTTGTGGTTCCTTCTGCCTAAAATGCCCTGCCCTCAGGTATCCATATGACCCGTTTCCTCTCCTCCAGATCCTTATTTAAATGCCATTTTCTTGATAAGGCCTTTTCTGTCTCTGCCTTCCACCCTGCCTTCTGACACTTCTTTATCCGTGTCCTGTGTTGTTTTTCTCTATACCACTTATTAGCCTCTGACTTTGCATATTTTATTGTCTGTTTCACTAGAATGTCAGCTCCCACGAGCGCAGGGACGTGTGTATGCTTATTCCCTGTCTCCACAGTGCTTAGAACAATGCTTGGCCCATAATAGGTTATGAAAAATATTTATTAACCTCATGCATGCAAGAATGTATGAGTAATCTTCTTATATCTAATTATACGATGTGCTATAGTCACGAATTAATTGCCGTGCTTTCACTGTGTGCCCTTCACTCAAACATGCAGGCATTAACATAGGTCCCTGAAGATGACATTCGTTGGTTTCTCTTTCCATTGGTTTCTTTCTTTCTCTCTTCCCTTCGTTGCTTCCTTCCTTCCTTCCTTTCCTCTCTCCTTCTCTCTCTCTCTCTCTCTCTCTCTCTCTCTCTTCCTTTCTTTCAAGATAGGGTCTCTGTCGCCTAGGCTGAAGTGCAGTGGCAAAATCATAGTTCACTGCAGCCTTAAACTGGGCTCAAGCAATCTTCCTGCCTCAGCCTCCTGAGTAACTGAGACTATAGGCATGCACCACCATGCCCAGCTAATTATTTTATTTTTCATAGAGACAAGATCTAGCTATGTTGTCTGGCTGGTCTCAAACTCCTGGCCTCAAGCAATCCTCCCACCTCAGCCTCCCAAAGCATTGGATTACAATCATGAGTCACCGTACCTGGTTGGTTTCTTTCAGAGACAAAAAATATAAATAATAATGATTGCCTGATGAAAACGGTCTTCCAGTTTTCTTCAGTCCATCCATGTCACCAGCCGATTCATTTTTCAAGGGCTGAAGACTTTCAAGGCCTTCCCTATTAAATTAAGAATGGGCTTCCCATTGTCATTCAAGGCTCCAGGATCTCCCTTGTCTCAGGCTGTATCTCCAGAGGCAGAACCTGAGATAAGCATTTCTGGAAACGTGATTTATTAGGAAGTTTCCCAGGCAAACTTCCCTATGAGAGTAGGAAAGTAAAACACCCAAGGGAAGCAGACCAAGCAAGGATGCAACATCCAGAAAATCCCATGAAGGGAACTTCTGCTCAGCCCTGCAGGGGAGCACTGTGAAGAGCGAGGGTCACACCTCATAGTTGTCTCCATCTCTAAGGACAAGAAGCTGGAGTCATTCTACCCCATTATATGCTTACAGGGCCCTTTTTCTTCATCATAAATTTTTCCAGTTTTCTGTGCACACAGGCAAAGCAGGCTCTGACAGCCTTGTGCAGTCAGCCAACCAAGACACTCGGGTGCTGGCTGTTGGGAGTGAAAGCCCCAGAAGGAAGCATGTAGGGAAATGGTAAAGGGATTCTGGGAATACGACTGTGCACGGAACACTGACAGCATCTGCTGCCTTTTTTGTCCGATTCTTACAACTCTAGTTGCAAGAGTTACTCTCTCCTCTTCCTTCATGCCTTTGCTTGAGCTTGGCCTGCCTAGCCTCTCCCGTTATCCCTGCTGATCCTTTAGGACTGATTTCCTGTGATCCTTTCTCAATCAATTTTTCCTGGGTTCCAGAAGCCTGTGGCACCCTCATTCCTCTCAATCCTCATTATGTCCTTGACCCTGAGCTCTTCCCCCACCTCTATCACTCAACTGCTATTCGTCCTTGGACAAGTCACTATGTTCCATGTACTCATCTGTCAAGGGTTTGCATTCTAGTCACTCAGATTCCTTCTAGGATAAGAATCCTCTGATTCTGTGACTTCTGATATTCCAAAGTACATTAAAATTATGAATATATTTATCAGCCCTCATCAAACTGTAAACTTCTGAAGAATAAGATTAATATTTTGTTCTCTGAAAAGCAGCTATGTCTGCTGAAAATTGGAAATAACATTTCTAAATCTATTTCATGAAATCAAGAATAATATGTGTAGAATATCTGGTTTACAGAAGATTCTCAAATTAGATGATTGATATATTGGCATATCTTTGTACTTCAGGAAGGGCTTATTACAGTGTTTTGTACATTAGAGGCATTCAAGAAATATTTGCTGCATTGTGGAAAAGAAACTAAAGGCCAGATGCTAGGTAATGGCAAAGCCAAGCCTCTTCACACCGTATGCTGTGACCTTTCTATTCCTCCATGTTGCCGGAGCCAAGAATTGATTACATAGTGGGCAGCTGGCTTTGGCCAGATACTAAAAGAGCTAAAATGCACCTGAAAGCTATATCCAATCACTTAAAACCTCTGCCAACCTGTCAGTTCTAAGACAGTCAACTTTCAGTCTCAACCCCTCTTAAAGCTGGATCTTTGTTTTCATCAAACACACGAAATAAGGATCCAATGCCAAGAAGATAGTACCCAGTGGTCCTCCAAAAAGCGACAGCTATAATGTCAGATATTTGCACCTTGCTGTTATTCTTTATTGCAGAATTTAACATTCATCATGGTTGGTTGCCCACTGCAAGGTCTGATTTGATCAATGGCTTATCATTTTTAATTTTGCTATTGAAATTATTAGGCAGACCATGCAGACATAAGCTGTAGCTGTCACTTGTTTGCTCATTGATACACAGAAGGATGGGGACCAAAAGCTAATTCTCCAGTGGGGAGTCTCTGCTCAGAATCACAAACACAATTTATCACACCAAGAACTTACCCAAAACATAATTGCAAAAATCTTCCACTAGCAGGTGGGATTAATTGTATCTACCTTCCTCTCAGGTTCTTCCTTTGTAGATATCTTTCCTCCTCCTTCCTTTTCTCACTCCCTTCCTTTGAATAATGGTTCCGGAAATTGGATTCTTGCACTTTGCAAGGGAACTTTCATTTCTTTTTAAGATGATCCTTACTACCAAAAATGCCCCAAAGGAACATACAAGAAAGTGAGAGAGATTCAGGAAGAAAATTAGCCCTTCAAAGGAAAATATTTCAATGTTTTTTTTATTGTGGTAAAATACATATAACCTAAATTTTACACTAGTGGCACCTAATACATTCATAATGTTTTGCAACCATCATCACACTCTAGTTGCAGAAGATTTTCATTGTCCCAAGAGGAAACTTCATAATCATTAAGCGGTCCCTCCCCATCCTCCCCTCCCCTATCCCTGGGCAACCACGAATATACTTTCTGTCTCTATGGATCTGCCATTTCTGGATGTTTCATAAAAATGGAATCATACAAGATGTGGCCTTTTGTGTCTGGCTACCTTCACTTAGTATCATGTTTTCGAGATTCATTCATGTTGTAGCATGTACTAGCACTTTATCCCTTTTTATGGCCAAATAATATTCCATCGTATGTGCACATGTGTGTGTATACCGTAATTCGTTTATCTAGTCATCCATTAATGGACACGTGGATTGTTTCTATCTTTTTGTTCTCATGAATAGTGTTGTTATAAACATTTACATACAAATTTTTGTTTGCACACCTGTGTTCAGTTCTTTTTGGTATATACAAGACCTCAGAGTAGAATTGCTGGGTCATATATTAACTGTATGTTTAGCTTTACTGAGGTACTACCAAACAAGTTGCATTTTTAAAAACCATTCTTGCCTGGTCTGTAGAATTCTTCTTATGTCTTTAATTTGAGTTCAGTGGTGCATAAAAGACAGTAATTAAGAGAATTGTTTACTGAAATGATGAAGGAATCTTTGTGAAGTACAAAATGCCAGGACCCAGGATTTCCTCCCTTTAAGTATACAGTAAGAATCTAGGCGGTTTTTCTTTTTGAGAAACTTGCCCACGGCAGGTCTTTCTGCCATGAATCTTCCTTTTTCCTTCCTTTCTTCTCACTAATAAACTGTTTTAAAACTTAAAAAAAAAAAAGAATCTAGTAAGTACCACATGACACACCCCACCAAGATGCTGTTAATGATCAGCATGTGTGGCTCATGGCTGTGAAGATCTGGGGGAGACAGCCCACAGAATGGGAAAAAAATATTTGTCAACTGTATATCTGACAAAGGTCTAACATCTAGGATCTACAAGGAACTCAAACGTGCCGAAAGGAAAAAACAAACAGCCCCATTAAAGTGGGCAAAAGACATGAATAGACACTTCTCAAAAGAAGATATACGGGCAGCTAACAGACACATGGAAAAGTGCTCAGCCTCACTCATCCTCAGAGAAATGCAAATCAAAACCACACTGAGATACCATCTAACTCCAGTAAGAATGGTCATCATTAATAAAACAAACAACAACAGATGCTGGCGAGAGAAATGAATGCTTCTACACCACTGGTAGGAATGCAAATTCTTAATATAAACAGGTGAGTGTTTAAACCATTATTGGCAGAGTATAACCTCTCTGGAAGACAGTGTGGCAATTTCTGAATGAACTAGAAATTGACTTTCCATATGACCCAGCAATTCCCCTATTGGGAATATACCAGGAGGAACTCAAATCATTCTACAAAAAAGATACCTACACATGAATGTTTGTTGCAGCTCTATTCACAATAGCAAAAACATGGAACCAACCATGCTGCCCATCGAAGATGGACTGGATTAAAAAAATGTGGTGCATATACACAATGGAATATTATGCAGCCATAAAAAAGGACAAACATATGGACTTCACAGCAACTTGGATAGATTTAGAATCGATCATACTCAGTGATCTATCACAGAGACAAAGAACAGAGCACCATATGTTCTTACTCATAAGCAGACCTTGAACAATTATCATAATACTATAAGAAAGGAATCGGCAGTAGTGGGAAACTGCCAGGAGAGGGAGGGGCATACCTCGTCAACAAGGGTACCTGCATAATCAACGATTGTATACTTAACCCTGAATTGTACCCCACATCTTTAAAATAAAAAGAATTAAAAAGAAAAAGAAAAATCAAAGAATTTTTATGTTCACTATATAAATCAGTAAAGTTGACACCATGATAAGAATCTGAATAGTGGGATATATAAAAATTTTGGAGTATTTTGCACCTATAACAGAAGTTTGAGCTTTGCAACAGAGAAAATAAGCCTTTCCAACAGTATTTCACGTTGTAACTTGCTTTCTCTTCTACCTAAAAACAACTCAAATGATTTTGCATGCTGTAGACAAGTCAATATATTTTCAATTCAGTGTACCCATTTTGTAATGAAATCTCCCATTTTGTAATGAAATATCCCACCCCACAACTAATGCTAGTTTTCCCATAATATCAGTTGCTTATCGGTATCTTTCAAATGTCTCTTAATTTAAGATATTTTCTGCCTATTTCACATGTGTATGTGTGTGTGTGTGTGTATGTGCATATAAAACACCTCTAAAACATCCTGGCATCAACTCTTTTTTTTTTTTTTTTTTTTTGAGTTGGTGTCTCACTCTGTTACCCAAGCTGGAGTGCAGTGGCATGCTCACGGCCACTGCAGCCTCGACCTGCTGGGCTCAGGCAATTCTTCAGCCTCAGCCTTCCAAGTAGCTGGAACTGCAGCTGCGAGCTACCACGCCAGGCTAATTTTTTGATTTATTGTAGAGACGAAGTCTTGCCAAGTTGTCTAGGCTGGTCTCGAACCCCTGGGCTCAGGCAATCCTCTTGCCTCGGCCTCCCAAAATTCTGGGATTACAGGCTTGAGCCACCACGCCTGGCCTGGCATCAATTCTTATATGAATTCTCTAAAGTTGCTTAGGAATCACTGACACATTGAAATAATTTAGATTACTTTCATTATGTTGTCAGATTACTTTCATAATGTAGACATTTTAGGGTCACTAATATTTGATAGATTTGAATCTTAAAGTCTTGGAAAAAATTTGTATCCAATTTGTTTTAAATTAGGCTAATACTTAACTTGATCTTTTTCCTTTAGGCCCTAACCAGGTGTTTCATTGGGAGGTTTTATTGTGTGATGATAATATTCAGGAAAGTGAAATGTCATTATATCTTTCCCAAGGATCAAACTACTGTTCATTCAGTCACTTACTAAAAAGTTCTCAAAATTTTCACAGAAAATACTGTGGAAAGAGAAACAGCTTGCAAGCGTGAACAATCTTAGATTTTAATATATCAGAAATGGAATACAGACAGTGTTACATTGTTTAGCAATACTAGTCACATACAGAAAAGGTTTATCTTTTCATGTAGCATGGGTAGGATAAAAATATTAGCAATTAAACTATGATTATCTGGAAGTCCCTGAACTTGATATCTGTAGGAGACAAGGGCTTAAACTCTTTGTTTATCCAACCTCCGTTTTCGTCCATTTTTAGCATATTAAACACGTCCTGAGACATGCCTATGAAAAGTGAATTGTGGCCTTTCCATGCTTAATTTGTTTCTTAATTGTGCATGATTTTATAATGCCCATAAAATAATACTTATAGGCATAACATTTCAAGGCAGCCCTTTTCAGAAAAAGAGGGTTAGATTTATTTCCAGATGTTTCTACAGAACATTTTCTTTTTTTCTTTCCCTCACCCTCCATTCCCATTTCATTGTTGTGATTAACAGCGCAAAGCTCCACAGCAGAAATTCATCAACCAGTTCCTTCCACCTACCAAATCCACAGTTTTCAGGTCTCAATTTGAGACATAATGAAAGTCTACTTTGCATAATTATCATATGAGACTATCTATAATTAAATGATGAAATGTGGTTATGCTCCAGTGTGTAGACGAGGCTTTATGTGAACCGAAACCACAAAGGTTTATTTCTCTGCTTTAACTTTCATCTGGTGTTTGTGGGAGGAAAATATAAACAAGCAATTCATTTTCAAAAGAGTTTATGTCCCCAATGGGAACCTTTTTTTTTTAATTTCTGGAAAGAAAGTGATTTCTTAAATCGAAGAATAACTAGAGACTTTAATATGATTTCCTTTTCAATGTCAGTAGATGTTGCTCACAAGCTTTAAAAAGTGCTAATTATCAACACTGCATTTGAGTGTTGCCTTAAAAATACTATTAAAAGCTTGTAAGGATAGCTTTTCAAATACCTGTACAAAAATAATTCTTATTCATCATGCAAGTCTAAAGCCTGAAACAGGCCTTGCAAAAGTTTCTAACCTTGATTCATAATCTTGATTTATAGACTTTCATTTCTCCAACTAGATAAATTAAAGTTGACTAAACTAAGTTTAATACAAAAACAGTGGTTCTAAAATTTATTCAAGTGGGGCATAACATCTCTGGGCTTCTTTGTGAAACCCTTTAAAATATTATTATATTGAACTTTCAAAACTAAATAAGTAAGTTTGACTAAATTACATTTGTATTTACCAAGTACTCTTTGCATACCAACTATATGCCATACAAAGTCGGAGACTGAAAATAAAGAGATACATACTACAACCTTCAAGGAGTTCAAAATCTAGTAGTATCCCATTCTAAAATTGCCAAGGCTGCCTTTGTCAGTGATTTACCAAGACAGATTCTGGAGTAAAACTTCAATTTAAGTACAATTCATCCATTGCCCTTTTTTGTCCTAAATATTGGGAAAAAACCACCGGTGTTTAACCTTAGTGCAACATTTATGCTCTTGACATGGCTTTGAGAATCAAGAAAGAAGATTCTTCCTAGGAGCCAAATGAAGAAAATAGTTTAAATATTAATCTTTAGTGTATCCCTAATGATAGTTTAGAAAATCATGCTCTACAGTTTTTGTAAATATGATGATTTCACATATACAGTTGACCCTTGAACAACAGAGGCTGGAGGCACCAGACCCAAATGCAGTAAAAAAAAATTTGTGTATGACTTTTGACTCCCCATAAAACTTAACTACTAATAGCCTACTGTTGACCAGAGCCTTACTGATAGCATAGTTAACATATATGATGTGTGTTCTATGTATTATATACTGTATTCATACAATAAAGTAAGATAGAGAAAAGAAAATGTTAATAAGAAAATCATAAGGAAGAGAAAGTATATTTACTATTCATTACGGTCTTTATCCTCATCAACTTCAGGCTGAATAGACTGAGGTGGTGAGGAAGAGGAGGGCTTGATCTTGCTGTCTCAGGTGTGGCAGAGGTGAAAGTAACCCATGTAGAAGTGGATCTGCACAGTTCAAACCTGCGTTGTTCAAGAATCAACTGTCCATCTACATCTCAAGTCAGGAAACTATGGCCCACAGGCCAAATCAGACCCTTTGCCTGTTTTTAGAAATAAAGTTTTGTTGGAACATCAGCCATGCTCATTCTCGATACCTTATCTATGACTGCCGTTGTGCTACAGTGGAAGAGTTGTGATCAAGACCATGTCACCTGCAAGGTTTATCTGGTCCTTTACAGAAAAAGTCTGCCAACTTCTGATCTAAGTAATGTGCTTAATCTTGTATTTCTAGATTTACCAGTTTTAAACCTTATCTACATATCACTTACTATGCAAGATGAGGGCTAGATCAATTGCAGCTTCCCCCACCTTCTTTTGGCACTGGTCAGCGTTCAGAACATAATACCCCAAAGTATGGTGCCGAGTACTTTGAACTAAAGAAAATTGGAAGAACCTCAGAAGCAAGGTCTTTCTCACATACTCCTGCCCTTTTGTCTCCTGCCCTTCTTTCTCCCACAAAGTGAGTCGTAGAAACCAGAATTCCTCTTCTCTAAGATGGGCCATTAATATTAATAACTAGAACACCTCTCCCCCAAAGCAAGTCATAACACCTAGAAAGGTCACTTGCTTCCTTCTCCCTTTAAGACCTTTCTTTCAGAAAGGTCCTGCGCTGTACTTGACAGAGCGAAGAAATGCTTCACAGAGAGGCCAAGAAGAATCTAAACAGACAGGCCTTGCTGAGTTTTCCTCCTCAGTCTATTACCATGAGATCATACCCTCTTGTCCAATCACATTTCTACATGGTCGTCCATTCTTCATTGAACCTAAGCATAAAAGCAGACAGTTTTCCCTGGGCCTTTGGATCTTCATTTTTGAAGGCTCCTATGTCACATAAAACTTTGATTAAATACATTTGTTACATTTTTCTTTTATTAACCTGTCTTTTGTTATAGGAGTGTTGGCCATGACCCTTATTATGGGTGAAGAAAGGGGTCACATCTTTCTGCCCCATACACTTCTCTTTCCCCAGTGTAGTTCTATAACTGCCCGTTAACTTTGTAATTTTAAATGATAGATTATATTTTTATTTCTGTTTATTTCTACTGTAAGTTGCATGTCCTCATATTAGTAATTCCACTTAGTAAGATGAAAATATAAATCACACACCCTTCTTACTTACTTCTCCTTACCATTTACTTTCCCAACTTTTGTCTTACATATTTTGTCTTTGTCTTTTCAACAAAGGTTGAAAACATTTACAGTTGTTCTGTAACAATTACCGAGTATTTCATGCCTTATTTATAGGTTGATTCTAAATTTTTAAGCGCACTGAAGGGTTTTTATTTTTAGTGCTAAGCAAATATTATTCACTGTATAGCTAATTATTGCTGGTTATGTGATGACTATTGTAAAGGTTTTTTTGTTTATTTCTCCAACAGTTTCTAACTGGGTTTTTTTTTTTTTTTTTCATTTTATCCTTTGCATGTCTTGTCTTAAATGCTTTGTCCTGCCGGGCTTGGAGGCTCAGCCTGTAATCCCAGTGCTTTGGGAGGCTGAGGTGAGTGGATTGCCTGAGCCCACGGGTTCGAGACCCACCTAGGCAACTTGGCGAGACCTCACCTCTACAATAAATCAAAAATTAGTCGGGCGTGGTAGCGCGTGCCTATAGTTCCAGCTACTTGGAAGGCTAAGGTAGAAGGATCGCTGGAGCCCAGCAGGTCGAGGCTGCGGTGGCCGGGAGCGGGCACTGCACTCCAGTCTGGGTGACAGAGTAAGACTCCAACTCAAAAAAAAAATGCTTTGTCCTTCCCAAGAGTGGAGTCAAATCTCTGGAACCTCCTTCTTTCCCAGGCACTTCCCTCAATGTTTTCTCCTGCTTTAACCAGAGCTGATAACCTCCTAGACCGGTACAAGGGACTGGCATCCTTAAAAGGCTTTGCTTCCTTCTCCTCCTGTGTTGGAGTCATTGTTTCCTTGATGTCGTGTCTTTCTCTTTCTTAATTTTGCACATCCTCACATCACTTGCTTCAAAAAGATGTGTGGATAGTAAACGTTCTAAATCTCCACAGGTTTGGAAATGTCTTTATAATGATCTCTCACTTAATATAGAAAGCTAAATTGAAAATGATTTTTTTACAGGAGTTTTAAGGCAAACTACGTTGCCTTTGGGCCTCCAGGTCCTGCAGTCAGATAATGATCCTGTTCTCATTTCTTTATCCTCAGTGTATCTTTTCTCTCTATAGCTTTAAAGATACTTTCTTTATCTTTGCTGTATGAAAATGTCATTGTGTTGCTTCCAGGTGTGAAGGTATTTGTATTGTCAGGCTAAAGGCTCTGAGGCTGAGTTCTTAGGTCATTCAGCTCAGGGACTTTGCAGATTCTTTTTTTTTTATAATTCCTTTCTCCCCCATTGTTTCTCTTTTCTATTTTAGAAATTCCTATCAATTGTATATTGGCTCTTCTGAATTGGTAACCTGTAAACATTGTCTTTTCTTTCATATTTCCAACACTTTGTCTTTTTGCTCAACTTTCTGGAAGATTTTTTAAAATTTTATCCTTCAAACTTGAATTGAATATGAAATTGTTTAATTTCAAAGAGTATTCCTTCCTTTTCATGTTTGTTTGTTTTCAATAAAGTGCTGCAGTTCACATACTGAAACATGGGGTTCTATCCATTATCATATAGGATTCAGGCCTAGAAATGAATTTGCCAATACACATAATATATGCATTTAAATTTTGAAAACTTATAATGGTCCTTCAGAAACAGGTTGTAAAAACTTATACTTCTTCTGGGGGATGAAAGTGATATATCAGTATTTTTGCTTTGCATTTATTAATGAGAATGAATGTCTTTCAGAATTGTATTGGCCATTTGTATATTCATCTATGTGCCTGTTTATGTGCTTCACTTTTTACAAATTGAGTAGCCTTTTCTTTTTGAATTATACAAGCTCTTTATTGTGTTTATTTTGTATTTGTCTGTTTTAAATGTTACAAATATTCCCTTCCAATGTGTTGTCTTGTAACTTTTTAAAAATCAATTTATGTATTTATTTTTATTTTTTATTTTTGGGTTGGAGTCTCACTCTCTCTCCCAGGCTGGAGTGAATTGGCATGCTCATGGCCACCGCAGCCTCGACTTACTGGGCAAAGGCGAACCATCCACCTCAGTCTTCCAGGTAGCTGGAACTACAGGCATGCACTACCACGCCCGGCTAATTTTTTTTGTTGTTGTTGTAGAGACGAGGTCTCGCCATGTTGCCCAGGCTGGTCTTGAACCCCTGGGTTTAGGTAATTCTCTCGCCTTGGCCTCCCAAAGTGCTAGGATTACAGGCTTGAGCTACCACACCCGGCTTATGTATTTATTTTTGAGTCAAGGTCTCACTCTGTCACCCAGGCTGGAGTGCAGTGGCATGATCATGGTTCACCGCAGCCTCGACCTCCTGGGCTTAAGCGATCCCTCCACCTCAGCTTCCTGAGCAGCTGGGAAAACAGGCGTGTGCTACAATGCCTGGCTACTTTTCAAATTTGTTTATGACGACGAGGTCTCACTGTGTTGCCCAGGCTGGTCTTGAACTCCTGAGCTCAAGTGGTCCTTCTGTCGTAGTGAGCCTTCACACCCAGCCCATTGTGCTACTAATCAGTTTCTTTTAAAGAATGTATTGACCCGTCATGTAATGGCTCAGCGGGGGCTCCCTTCACTGCATTTATTAACTGTCCAAAGTCCAGTTACTTTACTACTGTGTTCCTCAGTGCCTTCAACTGTATGTGACAATAAGAATAATACCCATCTAGTAGGTTCATTGTGAAAATGAATGTGGTAATACATATGAATAATCAAGTGAAGTGTTTGGCAAGCCAGATGTAAAGGTTAGCTAACATGAACATAAATTATTGAAGATTATGGAAACCACTTGTAAGGAAGAGAGAAAGGCATAATGTTGTAATGCCCTTTTTTAAGAAGTGAAGAGAGATAGGGACAAAATCTCCCAGAGTTTTATCCTGGATCTTTGATTTGTTTCCCTCATGGCTTGTATGGCCCAGAAAATAAGTGTCACACTAATAAAAGTTGAGAGTAGTTTTCAGCCCTTAAATTGAATTAAATGAATACTATTGTGACAAGTTAATTAGACATCCATAAAATTGCTAAATATATGTCATCGAAGATGCCTATGTTCCATATTTTGTTAAACATCAATTATGGTCATAAAAAAATCTGCATCTAGTAAAATGGATACTGCTGACACATGTTAATTATTCTGGAAAATAATCGAGCTCTTTAAAAATTTCAATATGCTATTAAGCATGTATAGCCTCTGAAAGCTTGAGCTATTTTGAGCGTATCCAAATGAATCTAACAATATAAAATGAAGTAAAAATTTCCTGAAAGTTCTCTTAGTAAGCCAAAAGAAAAGTTCAAATTACTATATGAAGGGTTGATAAAATAAGCTTGGTTTGGACTCCAGATGCTTTGGTAGGAACGTTCTAGAGTCTCAGCAGCTCTAGTCTGTGTTGGAGTAGCCACAGCAAAATAAAATCAAACAAAATCCCAGCACTTTGGGAGGCCAAGGCGAGTGAATTGCCTGAGCCCACGGGTTCGAGACCAGCCTGGGCAACTTGGTGAGACCTCGTTTCTACAATAAATCAAAAATTACCTGGGCATGGTAACGCACACCTATAGTTCCAGCTACTTGGAAGGCTGAGGCGGTAGGATCGCTGGAGCCCAGCAGGTTGAGGCTGCAGTGGCTGGGAGCGTGCCACTGCACTCCAGTCTGGGCAACAGAGTGAGACTCCAACTCAAAAAAAAAAAAAAATCAAACACAAAAGAGCTGCTTTTGTCTGCAAGATGATAGTGAGTCAGTTCTCAACAATGCAACATACAACTTTTGAAATGCATGCTTCTAATTATGTGCTTTCCAATCCTTGCAGTGATCTTGATTTGTGCTAATATACTGGCAAGTGTTAATTCAAGCCATCAAAGTGTTTATCATAGAGAAATGCCATTGCCTCCCATAAATGCTTCTCCATCTGGGAGCTCAGATTCTCAAGAAAGCCACCAGGGAATTAAGAAGATATAACAGAGGCCAGCATACCAGCCAGCAGTGTAGGGAGAGTGGCTGCAAATTACAGACTATATGGGGTTTAGATATCTGTTTTATCTCTTGTGCTCTTTCCCCTGATGTGTCTTACGGAGCCAGTGTTTTTCAAAGTGTGATCTTGTACCCTGTACCAGAGTCACTTAGAATGCTTATTTAAAACACAGATTCCCATCTGGGCACCATGGTACATGCCTGCAGTGGTCCCAGCTACTCAAGAAGCTGGGGCAGGAGGCTCGCATGAGCCCAGGAGCTCTAGACGGTAGCGCGCTTTGCTGATCAGGTTTCCACATGAAGTTTGGCACCAATATGCAGTAGTCCCAGCTACTCAAGAGGCTGGGGCAGGAGGATCGCGTGAGCCCAGGAGCTCTAGACAGTAGCGCGCTTTGCTGATCAAGTGTCTGCATGAAGTTTGACACCAATAGGGTGAGCTTCTGGGAGCAGAGGACTACCTGGTTGCCTAAGGAGGAGCGAACTGGTCCGGGTAGGAAACACAGCAGGTCAAAACTCTTGTGCTGAATGATAGTGGAATGATGACTGAAATAGCCACTGCACTCCAGCCTGGGCAACATAGTGAGACCCTGTCTCTTAAAAAACCACCAACAAAAAACCCCACACAGATTCCTGGGGAATGCTGGGTTCACTAGTGGAGAAATTTTAAGTATGATTTAGTTTATCAGCTAAATTGGGACTGGAAAATGAAATATTTTAAAACAAATAGCATCAATATGTATATCATAGAAAATAGCAGAACATTGTTGTGCTTTCTTCATTTGAATATTTTTATTTTATAATGGAGACAGGTGGTGGGAAATTCATGATCTTGGAAAATAGTGACCATTCCACTCTCAGTAACTATTCTCTTTTCCCTACTGAGAGAGAAGGCCTTCCCCACCTGAATGGGGTGTAAACAACTAAGTGCTGTGGTTTCCTCCCTGCCCACTTTTCCCTGAAGCTGACCTTGTTCACCAACATCTCTACCTTTTAGCTAGAGTGCACTCTTGAAACCACAGAACTACCCTCCCCCAAGTGCCCTGGAAGGACCATTGACATGATCTGAAGATCTCTGCCCCGGGTCCTACCCAATAGCTCAGAAGTCAAGGTTGAGAATACCAGCTTGGGCTTACTGCCAAATAGTTTTCTAACATAGTTGTACCAATGTATTCTCCAAGAAAAGATTCTGATAGTGGTATTTGAAGTGTTCTGTAGCTCCCCTACACATTAGCTTGCATTCACACGGATATCACACTGTTTACACTGATTATTACCAAACAGGGTCTATAATTCTAGACACTTATTGTTCTTTATATGGCTTGTCTTTTTAATTTCTAACTGCCAATAAGTTTCAATCTAAGCTCGAGTGTTCCTTGGGAGCACTGCCTATCTGGGGTTGATGGTGTGAGGAAATGTTGAGAGCCATCAGCTCTACCCAGCAGCTCCATCAACCCACGGGTGGGACTTCATTATTGCCTCTGACACATTAAAGTATCAATAACATAAAAGTCATCTCTTAAACACATTAAACTGAACTCAATTAACAGAATTGATTACCAACCTAATTGTAGGGATTTTGCAGCTTGAGGGAAAATGACAAACATCTTACCCTTTGAGATCCTACAATTAGATTCACAAGACACAGTCAATAATCATTTTGCAGGCTCTAAATTTATTGTCTTTAACAATGACAAAAATCTCTCTGGGTGGATAAACTGGCAGTTATTAAAAGACTAATTGTGGAAATGGTTTTCAGTGGTGGTATTGACAAATAGAACTGAGTTCTTAATGGATACATTTGATAATGAATTAGTAGAACCTCTCTTGGACACTAATTTGTACGAACCTTAATAGATCCTTGATTCACTGCATCTCATTTTCTAAAGCTGAAAGCATGACTAGAAAAGTGTATCAGTCTGGGTTCTTTGTGAATCCTATAGTCCTTTGAACTGTAACCCTCAAAAGGACTGATATTCTGATTCATAAATAACATTAATAACATATGTGTGTTCAATTTATTATTTAAGAACTCTGTTGACCTTAGTTTCTAAGATAGTTCACTTTTGCCTCTTAAAATGTACAGAGAGAATTTCAATATTTTTATTTTCTCAACTCATTGCATACTGGATCCTAATCAAATGATAGATTTTAGAGTCTCTGAGCGTTCTGGTAAGGATGTGCTCTTGCTCACATAAAGGGAATATGATAGATATTGGATAGCATTCTACCATACTTATAGTTTTCCTCTCTAATCTTATTTCTCCTTGCTATGACTCTCTCTCCTAAAATCTGCCCCTCACTGTCCCCAGTACACAGCAAACAACACTTCACTGGTTTCTTTTGTGCCTCATGGCTGCGTTTCCTGTTGCCTTGGATTGGAAGGCCCTTCCCTTCCTTATCCACATAATAATTACCACCTCACTTCTTCAGACCCACCTGGAGGGCAGTTACTCTGTGAGATCTTTCTTAGTCGCCCATTCACAGCCCTCAGGTTGGTTAGATTGACCACCGCCATGGATTACACACTGCAGTTTGGGGGGTATCCTTCTATCATCCATGCCTCTTAGCAATCTGTTGTCCTCAGATGTTTATATCTCTGGCTCCCTGAACTGGAATTTCTTTGAAGGCAGAGAATGAATGTAATATGTCACTATGTTCACAGAACCCAGGAACAGTACATTGACACTCATCAAAATATTACTGAGTAAAAAAATCAGTGCATGGACAAAACAATGTCCTGGGGAGTATTCTCACGAGGTCTTTCACCATCTGGTCCCTCACCTGGGATATTTTTCCCACAGATACCCTCCCTGTCCAATCCTTCACTACATTCAGATCTTAGGCATCTTAGAGAGGCCGCCACTCCCATCTTGTTAAAACATCCCCTCCGTCTTCACTCTCTATACTGCTGTATGTTTTAAATAAGAATTATCAGCCCCTGACAGTATGCGACATAGTTTATGTTCATTTGATTTTTATCGTCTCATTCCTCCCACTAGAATAGGAGTTGGCAGATATTTGTTCTTTAAAGGGCCAGCTAGTAAATATTTTGGGCTTCAAGGGCCACTAGGTCTCCATCACTACTACTGGACTCTTATCATTGTAGCACAAAAGCAGCTACAATACACAAATAAGTGGACATAGCTGTGTTCCAATAAAACTTTATTTACAAAGGCAGGTGGAGGTTAGATTTGGCCTGAGGACTGTGATTTGCTAACTCCTGCACTGGAGTATTATCTTGTCTGTCTGAATCTCAGCCATATCTCAGGTACCGGGCACGTAGAAAGCTTCTATTAAATACTTATTGAATACATGGCGGAAAAACTTGATCCACAAATAGCAAAAAAGACTGATTTTGATTAAATTTTAAGTGTCAGTTTCTGCTAACTTGAAAGAAAATCATAGACAAAATCTTCAAATGAGCATATCAACTCTTCTGAAACATAAAGGCATTTGCCAAGTTTCCATCTAGCTCTCAAACTTAGTGAGTTCTCTCTCTCATAAATTTTACCATAGTCTGCTAAGTTTGCTATGTGGGTAATGTTGACCAAAGATAAAAGTTTACTGCAAAAATTTTGACAGACTAACAAATAGAATGTTTCAGTTGGGAAAAGAGGAAATCTTAATTCATGTACATTAGGCAAATAGAAGTAGATTTTATAGTGGACAGTGGTGAACCCAACATCATCATTGTATATAAAGGTTCATATGTGAAAAATATGCAAATTATGCTCTGTATAATGATTATGCTCTGTAAGTAAAAGATGTCAGTGTTTTAGGAAGATTTGAGATTGTTAGATTTCCAACCCCTGAAGGGCTCAATCTGTCAGAGCCCAAAGCAAGAGTACATGCAGGAACCATCAATTAGTCTGTCTCTTCATCTACTCAAAGTTGGGGCCACTCTGTTTCATCCTACTTGCTGGAGGAGTATTAGACAAGCAGGATGGAAATGTGTCATTTCCTGTCAGTACCCTAACTTCACTTTTAGGTTTCTCAAAATGCCACTGAATTTTTCTGAATGTGAGATCTGTACTTTTCAAGAGCTGTAGTGAGCTTTGTAAATATCAGTGACTCTCTATAACATTTGAATATGTAAATCACCCTTTGGGCTCATTCTAGAAATCAGGAACCCTCTGGATCACACAGGACAGAAATCTCCATGCTTTTGCTTTTGTACCCTTATTAGTGAAAATATTTTGAATACATACCACACCAAATATGTATTAATTTAGTCATAATTTATATGTACATGTACTACTGTAAATAATATGTTATGGAGAGTATGAAGCATATGTAAAAACATGGTAAAATCAGCTGCTAAAATAAGATGAAATGAAAGTGAAACATATATTTTAATCACTTTTAAATATCTTGCTATCACTGCTGCATTAGAAAGTATTTAATGTTTTAAATGATAACAAAATGAATTGAGAATGCTTTTTTATTTTTCAGTACCTTGGTTTATCACTTCATTGAATAAAAAGGTGAAGGTCTGATTGCAAATTCAGCTTATTTCTTTACTTGGTTTTAATGAGTGTCATTGGAGAAAAAAACTGCAGAAACATATGAAGAGGCAAATGGACAAAGTGGTACCAACTTGCTAGCTAGATCATGAAGTACTATTTTTCTTTCTTTTTTTTTTTTTGAGTTGGAGTCCCACTATGTCGCCCATACTGGAGTGCAGTGGCCGCTCCCGGCCACCGCAGCCTCGACCCGCTGGATTCCGGCAATCCTTCCGCCTCAGCCTTCCGAGTAGCGGGAATTACAAGCGTGCGCTACCACGCCCGGCTAATTTTTTTGATTTATTGTAGAGGTGAGGTCTCGCCAAGTTGCCCAGGTAGGTCTCAAACCCATGAGCTCAGGCAATTCACTCACCTCGGCCTCCCAAGGTGCAGGATTACACACTGAGCCACCAAGCCCGGCTATTTTTCAATCCCATCTATGCAAAGGTTTTTGCTGAAATTCATCTGGAAAGTTTTCTTCTTCTTTGATGTCTGTCAACCATTCTTACGAATCAAATAGAAAAGATTGCCTTTTATTATATTTAGCAAATGAATTTACAATCCACTGAAATGCTTCATTTGAAAGATTTTTAAGCAGGTTAGACAAATCTATTTCCAAGTTTTCAAAGACTGCAGTTTTTATCTATACATATTTGCATAATTTTCAATAAAACAAGTATAACTGTTATTATGGCTAAACATCTGTTTCCCTACATTCATGCTACAGTCCAGGTTTATTTGAAAAAATGTTACTTTCTCATTCATAATTATACCTCCTTTGCCCTGAAAAGACAACACTTTTAGTTCATTGTCAATAAGCAGCCAACAACCCCTTTGTTGGACAAAGGATTTTCATAGCCATGCTACTTTATTTTAATGTTTTGTTTTTTCAAAAACAACCACATTGGTGGCATGCTAAAGTCCTGTGATTTCTTTTCTAACCGAGCTTGCATTGAATACAATAATAGTTATTAGTATTTTGTTATTATTATTTGAGTCTGGCTCTCACTCTGTTGTCCAGGCTGGAGTGCTCTACAAGCAACACATGGCAACACCTTAGAAAGACTTGAAATTTTTGTAAAAACGAGGTCTTGCTATGTTACCCAGGCTGGTCTCAAACTCCTGGGCTCAAACAATCCTCCCAACTCAGCCTCCCAGATTGTTGGGATTATGGGTGTCAGCCACTGTGCCCAGCCTTATTGAATTATTACAAGAGGGCAGACATCTATCCATTTACCCTCAAAGCCTTATTTTGTTCTAGTCAAAGCTGCTACCCCATTGTTGTATACTTTGCTGTATTTGTGCCAATTTCATAGCATCCTAAGAATTGTCATTTTATAATAGGTTCTGGTATTTTGTAGGACTAGACAACCAGCGTGCTTTTCTTGTTTAGAGTGTTTTTTATAGTATTATATAAAGTTTAGAATCCTCTTTGTTGAATTCTTTTTTAAAAGGCTATTGAGATAGATTCATTGGATGGCATTAAAACTATAAATTACTGGGGATGGGGGGACATTTCTTACAAACAAGGGTGCCTGAATGAGACATATTTGTGTACCTAACCCTTAAATGTACCCCTTAATATCACAATAAAAAAAAAAAAATTTTCAAACAATGGTAATAAAATTCACACCTCATAATGAAGGTTTGTTATAAAAAAAAAAATAAAAATAAAAAAAATAAATTAATTTGAAGAAAATGTTTAGTCTACCCATTAAAGAGAAGCCCCATTTATTGCAAAGCCTCCTGAAATTCTCCAACAGGATTCCTCTAAACATTTTGTGATTTTAAGTTGAATCATTCTGGATTCTCTTGGCTTTTCAGGTACTATGTAAGTTTCCAAGCTTGACTAAACAGTTCTAAATCTTTAAATGCTCCTGACGTGTTGTGGGAACTGACTGACAGTGGCCTGTGGAATTGATTGGTGAAAGTTAAGTTCTTCTGGATGCACAATATGCATATTTATGAAGGCAAAAAGCATTCGACTCACTATGTTATGTGAGCTGAAAACACATTATGTGCAGCTATGTATGTTCATATAAAATTTAACTTATCTCTAGCAGAGGGATTTGGTTTGCCTCCTTTGATCTCAAAGGACGGGGGCTTGCCCAGACTTGCTCGAAAAATGGGAGCTGAGTATAAATATATGTATAGCATAAGAGAGACGGAATCCCATGGACATACAAGAATGAAAATGTAGAGTGGTTGAGCTTCTTCGCCTCATGGGAAGAAGAGCAAAGGGCGGTAGTTCCAAATGCAGGGAAAGTTTAGGATTCTCATTGGCAGGGATTCCTTGATCTCCCATCATGATGTTACTTTACAGAATGGTTCTCTCCAAGTTTAGTAACTCCTCTTCCATCTCCTCTCTCTGTTTCTGCTTTTTTGTGAAGCACTTGTAAATCTTACTCTTAAACTCATGTGTGTGAGGATCATCACATTACATTCTTGCTGGTTGGCAGTCCACATGTAATCATGTTGAATATTCACAAGTCCTGGGAATCATATGCAAAGTAGAAATTTTAGCAGACATTTATGATTTAAATCCACATTACCTGGGTAGATGAAAGGATGCTAAACTCTGTAAAATATTTTAAGATGGTTTATTATGGCTAATGTGAATGAGGAGGTCCTTCTCAGAAGGTCCTGAGAAAATGTGCCCACAATAGTTGAATGGTAGCTTGGTTATATACGTTTTAGGAAGGCAGAAGTTACAAAAACAATAAATCATTACATGTGAGATTTTTATTGCTTTGACCCAGGAAGGAGGGACATTTCCAAGCGGGCGCTTGTGGATTTTAGATGGATTCAAAGATTTCTTGACTGGTACTTTGTAGCTCCTATCTAAAACATTTTGAAAATCAGTAGAGGAAATGTTTTATTTAGATAAGGAGGCAGAAAAACTCCAAGTTTGTTACTATGTAGATGAAGTCCCATATGTGGCAGACTTTAGAGAGGGTAGATAAACGTCTTACAAGGTTCTCAAAATCTGAGAGTCCCAAAGAAATGGCTTTGCAGGGCCATAAAATATTTTGATTTCCTTCTTTATTTATTATGCGATGTGATACCAGAGTCAGGATGGAAAACAAACTTCAGTATATAGAATAATAGGGTAATAAGACCCTATCTGGTGAGTCCTTATCAAGCGTGACTCAGCCTCTTAGTTAGGAACTTGGATAAGAGAAAAAGGTCACAGTTTAGTTCTTACCTGTTCCTAAGATACCCTGGCCCAAGTCTGTGCGGTCCCCTGAAGTTCACTGACTGCCATTTCTTTAGGCTCAGCCTATAGGTCTTGATGCCTTGCCAGACATACCACCAAGCTGCTTCTCATGAAATTTCTGCCACCTCACAAGGGTTTTCTACCCTTGCTTCCTCAACCAAGTTGCTTGGACATTTAGGAAACAAAAATCAGGAAAGAGTTATCTGAAGTCAGTTTTTGCTTTGAGCCCTGGTTAATGCATCTCCCCTAAGGCAAGGGTCTGCAAAAGACCTGTCTACCTTATTGACCTGGGAGACAAAAAAGCTCCATGAGAACAAAGCAAAAAAACTCTTTCTGAATATATATATATATATATATGTATATATATAGCCACATGCATGATAGTAATTTTGGCTTGCTAGAAACATATCATGAGGTCTAATCTACCTCATGACCTCTATCAGTTGTAACTTCTCAACTTTAACAATTAGTACTTCACCATCTTTTTTTCTTCCGACTTAAATTCTTGTTCTGAGGAACTCTTATTTACCTAGATGAGCACTTTTGGTCAAATCTTTTCATCTTAGGCCCCCTCACAGGCCACAGTAGGGCTTATGAATTTTTGTCCCTAGTGGAGCCACCATTACCCAAGTTCAGTCAGGAATGTGGGAAAGTTATGAAGAATAGACCATGGGGTTCCTGTGGCCACCGTGTCAACAAGTATAGTGAGGGGAGAAGTTTCCTTTGGGAAGTGTCTGTGATGTCTGTTAAATATAACATACATAATCATGAGTGAAGTGGGGAATAAGGTTGCTGGAGAGAATCCTTTTGGGATGTGGAACTTCAGATTATTTAAATACTATTGAATACACTGTTGACAGATTGGATGTGTGAGCTTTTGGTGCATAACAAACATCCCCCAAATTCAGTTTCCTGAAACCATAATTATGTATTATTCCCCATTTGGCTGACTGGTCTAGGCTGGGGGGCCAGGCAGTTCTGCGACCCTTGGCTTCTCATTGAGTTGCAAGCTGTCGTCTGGTCCACATGTGTTCATCCTAGCCACCAGACTGAGGAGGCAGCAGCTACCTTAAAAAGATCTTTCCATGGAGATGATAAATAGCAAGAGTACATGTCCAAACACACAAGTGTTTTTCACTTGGAGCTGGGCTCCATCCTGGGACATGCTTTGGGCAGTGGGATATCAACAGAGTTGAGGGACGGAAAAGCATGCACTGTGTACAGATAGAAGATACAGGAATGGAATGTGGCATCTGGTGACAAATTACATCCTAGGGAGCAAATGAAGACTAAGTCAGTCTACCTCACAGATCAGTACTACTAAGATAAGAACATACATATATATAGACACTCTGTGTTCTCATGTAATCACAGCTGGCCATCTTGAAAGGTAACACCAACAATGACCTTCTCAAGCATAACTCAGGCACATAAGTAGTTATACATATTTTTGTTCCAGTCTTAATCACCCAGATAGTCCACCTGCCATCATCTTCCCAGATTCTTTAACCTCCACACCAAAGGTAATCACTTCTAAATTTGGTTCTTCATTCCAGAATTTTTCCACTCTGCACATATTCCAGAAAGGACCTTGCTGGCTCTAATGAGCACATCGAAAACTGGAATGATTCTAGATTTTCGTACAGGGTGCTTTCTACTAGTCAAAACAATTCTTTGTGATACATTGGGTGTATCAGTCTTTTATTTCTACTGAAGAAGAAAGGCTCCAAGAGTTCAATGAGAGCCCTTTCCTTTTGTTATGGGGAGTTAGGCAGCAGGACGACCATCATTTCTTTTCAAATGAAATCTGTCAGAAACAGGAAGATTGCTCACTTTATCTTGATGGACACATTTTCCATCTCAATTAATATACTCTGTATTTTCAGGCCATAGATTCCTGGCCTTTCTGTGTATCTGTTGGAGAAGGTTGGAGGCAGGGGATGGAGGTTTGTGTAGCTCATCAGTTGTATTCTTCTAGTCTCAGTATCAGAATTCACTGAAGCATGTTCAGCAGGTGAAAGGACTCAAATGTCTTTATAAAATAAAATATTGGGAGTACAGGGCCAAAAACGACTTGTCTTGATCTTGATACAAAGAACCAAATGATATTTCATAGGGGAACATTCTAGTAAGACTTCATTCTTACTGGAAGAGAGACAGGGGTTGGTTATTTTTAGACACTATTCTGCAAAAGCAACCTGTTGAACAAGAAGGTGATAATGCCATTGCAAGGTTCACCTCAATGTTCAAGCAAAGCAAAAATAATTTTAAAAATCATTGACAAAGGTGAAAATGCTAGAACAAGCAGCAACCACAAAGTACACATTTGGTTGTGTTTCAAGCTGCATTTGGGTGGAGAAACAACGCTGAAGTGACATGGGCCAACCTAAGACTCTGTTGACAAAGAGGATGGCAGCATCAAGGATGAAAGAACCTACACCTGTCTCACTCTTATTTATAAAACAGAATTAGTGTGTCTCGTTTCTCTCACGACTCCTTGCTCCCAGCTCTGTACTTAACGGTCACTTAGTGGTCTAGAAACATGGCCCAGGACAACTTATTAACAGGGATTGAGTCACTAAAGTGCCTGGATTTTATTCTACCTTCTTTTATTGTTTTGTGTTCTGATTCAATATTGCCTTGTGTAGATCAATGTATATTTGTGTTTATTGTGTCATTGCATTTGATAGGATTTTGCAAATTGAAGGCCTCAAAGCTTCCCTAGGATTTGTGAGGCATCTCACTGAGCACATTGGACTGCAGGTATTTGAAATGTTATTGAGATTATTTTCATATTTGAAGATTGAATGAGTTCATAATGTCGGAAACCTATTCCTTTCTATTCGTTGATTTCCAAAGATGAAAATAATAGGTAATACTTTTGGAGAGCTTACTATGTGCCAGACATTTTGCTGAGTGCTTTACATTTATTCATTCAATATTCACAACTATCTTAAGAGGTGGTTACTATCATTGTCATCATTTTGCAGATGAGGAAATGGAAGGACAGAATGATGAAGCAGTTTGTGCAGGTCACATCGCTAGGAAGTGGGAGGGGTGGCCACAACTGGAATCCAGGCAGTCTGGCTCCAAAGTGTCAAAACAAACCACATTAGTTTTTACGTTCTCGAGAAACAAATAAACTTGTTATTTGTTGATTTGTTTCTTGTGCAAATCAGAAAGTGTTACCTTCTTGAAGAAAATGTTCCTTAAATGTGGATACATCAGGACTCGGGATTTGCATGAGGTAATGTGTTCCTAGGTCCATTCTCTCTGGAAATGTTCAGTGTGTGCAGCAAGAAGGATTCAGAGAAGAAATCTTACCCCTGCTTTGTCAGGGTGACCTCCAAATATATTAAAAGCCCAACAATTTCTTTGACCTATGCCACTCTTGCCCTGGTGCAAACCACAATGATCCTTTATTGGGATTGATGTTGTTAGCCCCAAAATGCTCTCCCTGCTTCTATCAGTGCCCCCTCTGTCTGTTCTTAGCAGGGCAGCTGGATCACATCCTCTCCCTTTGGAACCTTCCAGTGGCTTCCTGTTCCACTCAGAACAAAAGACAAGATCCTTCCAAAAGCTTGTGTGATCTGCGCCCCCAGCTACTCTTTTCCTTGCCTCCAACCCCCCCACCCACAACCTCCACTGGCTTCCAGGCGTCCCTAGGCACGCTCAAACCAGGCACCTTGTGCCTCAAGACCTTTGCACTTTGTAGTACCTCTGTTGGAAGTGTGCCTCCCCCAAGTGTCCCCCGACCCTTGATATAACATCGCCGCACCTTCTACCCACCAGCTCTCTATTCTGCTTCTCTGCATTATTATTCTCCTTAGTATTTGTAATGGCCTGATAGTCCATCTGTCTTACTAATGTCTTCGTTTATTCTTTGTCTCTGAACACTAGAGCGAGTGTTTTATTTTTTCTCTGCTTTCTTTTCTAGTGTAGTCCCAGAACTGAGAATCCAGTGGGCGTTTCACAAATTGACTCAATGAACAAATGAATGCATTATGGACTTGTTTTGGAGAATTAAATGAACTAGCATATGGAAGACATTTAGAACAAACAGTGCTTAGCACAAAATTAGTGTTTAATAAATGTCAGATATTAATAAAATAATAATGTAATAGTTATTGAATGAATGGTGCATTGAAAATTAGATACTGTTACTTTATCATGTGGTGGAAAGAGGATAATCAAGTTACAAATGTTTTCATTATTTTAATGTACATTTGCAATGGCTGCTAGAGGTGATAATCAGGGACATCACTTGTGCCACCTTTTCTTATTGTCTAGAACATTCATTATAACGGGGCGGGGGGGGGGGGGCGGGGGGGGGGGGGGGGGGGGG
>CAUYQG010294062.1:0-16700 GCA_963574415.1 Tarsius wallacei | reverse complement strand
GTTGCCCAGGCAGGTCTCGAACCCGCAGGCTCAGGCAATCCATTCACCTCAGCCTCCCAAGGCGTGGGATTACAGGCTGAGCCACTGAGCCCGGCTGTAATTTTTTTATTTATTGTAGATAAGAGGTTTTGCCAAGCCCCTGGTCCCAGGCAGTTGTCTCGCCTATGCCTCCCAGAGTCCTCAGATTACAGGCATGAGCCAGTGTGTCTGGCTTCTTTTTTTTGAGTTGGAGTCTCACTCAATCCCCCAGGCTGGAGTACAGTGGCATGCTCATGGCCACTGCAGCCTTGCCCTGCTGAGTTCAGGCGAACCTTGTGCCTCAGCCTTCCAAGTAGCTGGAACTCCCTGCGTGTGCCACCACACCCAGCTAATTTTTTGATTTATTGTAGAGGCGAGGTCTCACCATGTTGCCCAGGCTGGTCTTAAACCCCTGGGCTAAGGCGATCCTTGTGCCTCAGCCTTCCAAGTAGCTAGAACAACAGGCATGTGCCACCATACCCAGCTAATTTTTTTGATTTATTGTAGAGGCAAAGTCTCACCATGTTGCCCAGGCTGGTCTCAACTCCTGGCCTCGGGCAGTCCTCTCGCCTCTGCCTCCCAAAGTGTTGAGATTACAGGCTTGAGCCACTGAGCCTGGCTGTATCTGGCTTCTGTGAAGAATTTATGCAGTGTTAAGAGATCAGTTAAATATGCAAGTCTTGTGTTTCAACAAGAGATCTGGACTGAAAATTTATGAATGATAATTGATGCCATTGGAGTGGATCAGAGCATGCAGGAAGAAAGCATAGAGTGATAGAGGCCCAGGAGGGTTTGTGTTAAGAATGCTAAGGAGCTGGGCTCGGTGGCTCAGCCTGTAATCCCGCGCTTTGGGAGGCTGAGGTGAGTGGATTGCCTGAGCCCGCGGGTTCAAGACCTGCCCGGGCAACTTGGTGAGACCTCAACTCTACAATAAATCAAAAAATTAGCTGGGCATGCCTGTAGTTCCAGCTACTTGGAGGGCTGAGGCGGAAGGATCGCCGGAGCCCAGCAGGTTGTGGCTGTGGTGGCCGGGAGCATGCCACTGCACTCCAGTCTGGGCGACAGAGTGAGACTCCAATTCAAAAAAAGAATGCTAAGGAAAGAGAATGTTTCAAGAGAGAGTAACTGGCTGGGCATGGTGGCTTAAGCCTGTAATCTGAGCACTTTGGGAGGCTGAGGTGAGAGGATTACCTGAACCCGGGGGTTTGAGACCAGCCTGGGCAACTTGGCGAGATCCCGTCTCTACAATATATCAAAAAAACTAGCCGGGCATGGTAGTACATACCTGTTATTCCAGCTACTTGGAAAGCTGAGGCGAAGAATCGCTGGAGCCCAGCAGGTCGACGCTGGGGTAGCCGTGAGCATGCCACTGTACTCCAGCCTGGGCAACAGAGTGAGACTCTGACTCAAAAAAAAAAAAAAAGAGAGTAACTGCTGAAAGCTACTGAGATGTCAGCTCATAGGAGTGAGAAGTGCCCATTGGTTATTTCAGGTTCCTCTATTTAGAGTCAGATGATTTCATGGAGCAGTTTTGGGGGGCTAAGCCATATTGAAGTGTGTTGGGGAGTGAAACTTTTTTTTTTTTTTTTTGAGTTGGAGTCTCTAAACCTGCTAGGCTTAGGCGATCCTTCTGCCTAAGCCTTCCAAGTAGCTGGAACCACAGATGTGCGCTACCATGCCTGGCTAATTGTAGAGATGAGATCTCACCAAGTTGCCCAGGCTGTTCTTGAACCCATGGTCTTGGGCAGTCCCCTCACCTCGGCCTCCCAGAGTGCTGGGATTACAGGCTTGAGTCACTGCGTCCAGCTAAGAGTGAAACGTTTTTTAAAAGTTTGGCGCCGGGCTTGGTGGCTCAGCCTGTAATCCTGCGCCTTGGGAGGCTGAGGTGAGTGGATTGCTTGAGTCCGCGGGTTCGAGACCCGCCTGGGCAGGCAAAACCTCATCTCTACAATAAATCAAAAAAAGTAGCCGGGCGTGGTAGCGCGTGCCTGTAGTTCCAGCTACTTGGAAGGCTGAGGCGGAAGGATCGCTGGAGCCCAGCAGCTCGAGGCTGCGGTGGCCGGAAGCGGCCACTGCACTCCAGTCTGGGCGACAGAGTGAGACTCCAACTCAAAAAAAAAAAAAAAAAGTTTGGCTATGAAGGGTAGGAGATGGAATAGCTGCTATAGAGGGGTCTGGGATCAAGGTACAGTTGTTTTTATTTTAGTGTTTTCAAAGATTGTAGATATGGTATCTTTGGTGAGAAGCAACTGAGTTTGGAGATAGAGAAAAAAGAAAGGTTATAAACACTGTAGGTTTTTGAAAAGTAGGAGGCCAGGGTAGGAGCTAGAACATAGTTGAGGAATTAGCCTAAATTAAGGAGGGGAAAGGAAGAAAGAAGGGTGGCTTACAATTGTAAGTAATAATCCAGAGCAGGACATTGCAGTGGTTCTCCTTTGATGTATTTTTCTTTGAAGAAGAGCAGTATCTGTCAAATGTTGAGAGGCTAGAGTTAGAAGCTTGAGAAGACTGAGGAGTGTTTGATTTAGTTGTTAAAACAGGGTTCTAGTAGTGTTGGGGGACCTGAATTTGTGGTGGTTCCAGTGTGCAATCTTGTAATTTTTCTCCAGTTCACTCAGCAGTCCAGATCTGGGCAAGGGAGTTAGTGACAAGAGAATGACTGAACTGATAGAGTGAGGAACCTGAGCTTGGTTTAAAAAGAAAAATGAAGGCTGGAAGGGGCTGATGGCTAGAGAGAATGCAAATGCCCTAGAGGTACTGAAGAAATAGAAGAACAGAGTAGTGAAGCAAACAGACCTGAAGGATAGGATGTCACAGTCAGAACCTGGGATGTATGAGTTTTAGTATTTTGGAGCTGGGGCATTTTAAGGCAGTGACATATTCTAGACTGTAGCTATAGCAGAGTAGAACTAAAGTGTCATGGACAAAAAGGTTGTTAGTGATGAGCTGGTAAAGAAACTGTAGAGATGGAGTATTGAAGGGGCTATCAGCGTGCCCTTTGAAATCATTAGGGTGATCTAAGACAGTAGGAATTTGGGTGGAGATGAAAAGTGGAAACCACTACTGAATGAGTGAGGAAGTGACCATGACCAGGAAGGAAAGAAATTAATCTCTTGGTACAGATTTCAAAAGGAAAGGGAGTTTGCAGGTGGGCAGAAAAGTAGTGATCTGAAAGCTGTAGCATGGGGCCCGATAAGACATAGGCATGCTGGGCGTGGTGGCTCATGCCTGTAATCCCAGCACTTTGGAAGGCCAAGGTTGGAGGATTGCTTGAGCCCAGGCATTTGAGACTAGCTTTGGCAACATAGCAAGACCTCATCTCTACAAAAAATTAAAAGTTTAGGCCAGGTGCGGTGGTTCACGCCTGTAATTTCAGCACTTTGGGAGGCCAAAGCAGATGGATTACTTGAGCCCAGGAGTTCAAGGCCAGCCTGTGCAGCATAGTGAAACCTGTCTCTACAGAAAAAAAAAATGAGCCAGGTGTGTTCGAGCTCGCCTATAGTCCTAGCTACTTGGGATGCTGAGGTGGGAGTATCACCTGAGCCTGGGAGGTCAAGGCTGCTGTGAGTCATAATCATGATTATGCCACTGCACTCCAGCCACGACTTAAAAAAAAAAATTAGATGGGCATGGTGGCATGTGCCTGTAGTCCCAGCTATGGGGAGGATGAGGCAGGAAGATTGCCTGAGCTCAGGAGTTTGAGGCAGTGATAAGTCATGATCGTGCCACTGTACTTCAGCCTGGGTGACAGAATGAGGCCCCAACTCAAAAAAAAAAGAATAAAAAAGACACAGGCAGCCTGGCACGGTGGCTCACGCCTGTAGCCTCAACACTTTGGGAGGCTGAGGCGAGAGGATTGCCTGAGCTCAGGGATTCGAGACCAGCTTGAGCAACATGGCGAGACTTCATCAATAAATAAATAAATAATTAGCCAGGCATGGTGGTGCATGCCTGTGGTTCCAGCTACTTGGAAGGCTGAAACACAAGGATTGCCTGAGCCCAGCAGGTCGAGGCTGCGGTGGCTGTGAGCATGCCACTGCCCTCCAACCTGGGACAGAGTGAGACTCCTACTCAAAAATAAAACAAAACAACAAAAAAAGACACAGGCATATTGTGTGTGGGATGTAGGAGAACAAATGGCCTCTACCAGATTGCTGCAGGGAGGAGTGGTGGACTCATGTGAATGACTAGGTTTCCAGTAAGACAAATTGTGGGAGGAGTGCTGAGTGAAGAACTTGAGGGTTTTGGTGAGCTGACTGATGACAGAGCAGGAATTTCAGAGGGTGCAGGGAGGTGTGTGAGAGAGAAGTTGGAAGTTTGGCTCAAGGGAGAGAAAGCAGAATTATCAACCAGAATTCAAGTGCAAAAGTGGTTCATTCATTGGAATGGTTTCCACAGGACTTTAGAGAATTTTATACGTAGTACTCAAATTTAAGAAGGACATAGAAATTTGGAGTTCATTCAGCGAAAAGGGACCAAGAAGATTTTGATCTATTTCTTTTTTTTCCAGTTGAAGTCTCTCTCTCTCTGTTGCCCAGGCTGGAGTGCAGTGGCACACTCAGGCCACCGCAGCCTCGACCTGCTGGGCTCCGGCGATCCTTCCGCCTCAGCCTTCCAAGTAGCCGGAACTACAGGCGTGCGCTACCATGCCCGGCTGATTGTTGATTTATTGTAGAGATGAGGTCTTGCCAAGTTGCCCGGGCGGGTCTCGAACCTGCGGGCTCAGGCAATCCACTCACCTCAGCCTCCCAAAGCACTGGGATTACAGGCTGAGCCTCCGAGCCCGGCGAAGTTTGGGTTTCTGACTGGCCCTTACTCCCCCTGAAACAGCAGGCAGCTAATTTTTTTATTTATTGTGGAGGTGGAATCTCACCAAGTTGCCCAGGCTGGTCTTGAACCCCTGGGCTCAGGCAGTCCTCTTGCCTTTGCCTCCCAAAGTGCTGGGATTACAGGCATGGGCTGCCTTACCCGGCCTTCATTAACGAATATGTTTATGAGTGTGACCCTGATAATATGTAGGTGATGAGTCTCAGTCACTGCCCTTAAGGAGGAGACATATTACCAACAGTGAATTGCCTAGAGCAGTGTCACAGGGACCAGGCAGGTAATATCAGGGGTGCAGCCAGCCTGAGGGGCGGTGATGAGTTGGAGAGGAGTGCCTGAGAAGAGGAACAATTGCTCATCTCAGCTAATTGTTGCCCTGTAAGAATGTAGACCTAGGGTTGCCAGATTTTCTTTCTTTTTTTAAAGAGGAACCAGAAATCTCTGTATTTAATTGTAATTTTCTAATTCCTAAATGTCAGTAACTAATTAAATTTTTCTTTAAACCACTATTCATATCAAACAGACATTTAAGTATGATGCCAGCTTACAACCTCTGCCATAAACTATAAATACAGTAATAAGTATACTAAGCACAGGGGTGGCAAAACTGAGGAAGTAACTCAAAACCATGTTGTATGAGGAATGGTTCAGTGGAGTGGGTGTTGTGATCAGGCTAGGGAAAACTTAGTGGAGAGCAACATGGACATTTCAACTGTTTAAAGAACTGTCAAGTGGAAGCCAGATTCGATTTGTGTACTTTATGGGCTTAAAAACTAAAACTGTATCAGCTTGACATTGAAAAGAACTCTAATGATGTAAGGTGCTGTTTTGAATGGGAGCGAGTTGATAAGGCAACTGTAGAGGAGATTCTGGTATCTGGGGAAATGAACAAGCTCTTTACTAAGGCGCCTCTTTCAAGTCTGAGTTACTGCAGTTCAGGGTGGGTGAGGGCCCAAGTGTACTTGAGAAACGAGAATCAGAGAGGATGTCAAGAGGGGCGTGCAGAAAACTTTTGAGGTGCAAGGTGCCAGGGAGCCTTAGGGTCTTCCATAGTTGGCTTGGTCATTGGCAGTGACTAAACGGCCAGGGAGATAATGAGAAATCAGGGACAGAATTGGTATGTGGGGAAAAGGGAAATTCTGACCATCCCTTCATTCCTTCCTTTGGCCATGAAGAGACCTATGAACGGCTCGAGGCTGACAAAAAGAAGCAGGTTCACAAGAAGCGGAAGTGCCCCGGACCCATCATCACCTATCATTCAGTGACAGTGCCGCTCGTTGGGGAGCCAGGCCCCAAGGAAGAGAATGTTGATGTAGAGGGGTGAGTGATTCCCATAGGGAGGAGAGACTCTGTGTTCAGCTTTTGTTCTCCTGATCTTTTTCACCTGCTTTCCTCACACAGCTCTCCCCAGCACTTGGATTTCTTTCTGAGCCCTTCCTCCCTTCAGCTCATTTCTTTCTATCTTACTCCTGTTTCTTTTAGCCTCTCTTCTCCCTCTCTTTCTGTTTTTCCTTCTGGCCCAGCTTTCCTTTCTCCTGTCCGTCACCTAGCTTCTCTCAGAATATTCCCACCACTCTGTCTCCTTTTGCTCTTTCCTCATCTTTCCAACTTCTTTCTTCCTGTATCTGCTATCTTTTCTCCTCAGCTCTTTGTGTTTTTCTGTCTTTTGCCCTCAGACTTGATCCTGCTCCCACGCCTTCTACACTGACTCCCCATGCTGGGACTGGACCCGTCGTTCCCCCTGCTCGCTGCTCACGTACCTTCATCACTTTTAGTGATGATGCAACATTTGAGGAATGGTTTCCCCAAGGGCGGCCCCCAAAGATCCCCGTTCGGGAAGTCTGCCCAGTGACCCATCGTCCAGCCCTATACCGGGATCCTGTTACAGACATACCCTACGCCACTGCTCGAGCCTTCAAGATCATCCGTGAGGCCTACAAGAAGTACATTACTGCCCACGGACTGCCGCCTACTGCCTCAGCCCTGGGTCCTGGTCCTCCACCTCCTGAACCCCTCCCTGGCTCTGGGCCTCGAGCCTTGCGCCAGAAAATTGTCATTAAATGAAGTGATGTCTAGTCCAGGAAACTTCTTCTGCCCTGACTTGGGGCTTTTGATGTTCCCTTTTCTCTCCCTGCATCTCTCCTTTGTCATCTCTAATCTTTGCGCAACCCTTTTCTCTATTTCTTTTTTTTTTTTGGTTTTTTTTTTGGGGGGGTTGGAGTTTCACTCATCACCCAGGCGAAAGTGCAGTGGCACACTCATGGCCACCACAGCCTCGACCTGCTGGACTCAGGCGATCCTTCCACCTCAGCCTTCCAAGTAGCTGGAACCATAGGCACACACCACCATGCCCAGCTAAGTTTTTGATTTATTGTAGAGATGAGGTCCCGCCAGGTTGCCCAGGCTTGTCTTGAACCCCTGAACTCAGGCAGTCCTCTCGCCTCCACCTCCCAAAGTGCTGGGATTACAGGCATGAGCCACTGCGCCTGGCCCTTTTTGCTATTTCTTTTCTCGTGTTTTCTCCTCGTTCCTACTGGTTTGTGTTCTTAATCTAATAAAATAGAACAATCATTTTTGTCTGGTGTCCAATCTAGGGATGGGAGCAAGAGATATTTGTGAATATCTGAGTACATATGGGTCTCTATATTTACTTGATAGCGTTTTTTATTATTATTTTTTATTATTTATTTATTATTTATATTTTGAGTTGGAGTCTCTCTTTATTGCCCATACTGGAGTACAGTGGTATGTTCATGGCCACCGCAGCCTCGACTTGCTGGGCCCATGCAATCCTTCCGTCTCAGCCTTCCTAGTAGTTAGAACTATAGGCACTTGCAACAATGCCCAGCTAATTTTGATTTATTGTAGAGATGATGTCTTGCCAAATTGTCCAGGCTGATCTAGAACCGGTGGGTTCAGGCTATCCTCTCACTTCGGCCTTCCACAGTGCCAGGATTGTAGGTGTGAGCCACTGTGCCCAGCCCTATTATTTTTTCATTTTATTTTAGGTTCAAGGGTACACATGCATATTTGCTACATGGACATATTGTTCAGTGGTGGGATTGGGTTTCAGGTGGCCCATTCCCCAGATAGTGAACATTGTGCCTCATGGGTAGTTTCTGAGCTTTAACCTTTTGCCCCTTATTGATGCCCCCAGTGTCTATTGTTTCCCAGTGTGACTGTTTAGCTCTCACATATGAGTGAGAACATGTGGTATTTAATTTTCTGTTTCTGAATTAGTTTACTTAGGATGATGCTCTCCGGTACCATCCATGTTGCTGCAAAAGACATGATTTTATTCTTTTTTATGGCTGCTATTATTATTTTTGAAAAAGGGTCTCCCTCTGTCACCTAGACTAGAGTACAGTGGCTTAATTGTGACTCACTATAACCTTGAACTCCTGGACCCAAGCAGTCCTCTTGCCTCAGCCTCTCAAGTAGCTGGAGTATAGGTGCATACCACCACGCATGACTAATTTTTCATTTTTTGTAGAGATGAGTTCTCACTATGTGGCCCAGGCAAGTTGATAGAATTTATTATAAGCTGTCTTTTTTTAGTTGTAAATTATTCATTTCTCATAACTAGATTATAAACACCTTAAAATTAGACATCAAGGCTGGGCGCAGTGGCTCAGCCTGTAATCCCAGCACTTTAGGAGGCCAGCACAAGAAGATTGCCTGAACCCAGGGATTCGAGACCAGCCTGGGCAACTTGGTGAGACCTTGTCTCTACAATAAATCACAAAAACTAGCTGGGTGTGGTGACATATGTCTGTAGTTCCAGCTACTTGGAAGGATTGCCTAAATCCAGCAGGTCAAGGCTTTGAGCATGCCACCGCACTCCAGCCTGGGCAACTAGAGTGAGACTCCAACTCAAAAAAATGTATATACATATTAGACACCAAAATGAAATTCCTATATTGAGCTTTAGATCATTTTATATTCCCTACTTTGAATGTAGCAGGCATCAGATAAGTAGGAACTGTGTGATTCTTGGACTCCAGTGTTTAGGACGGGCTGGTGTGAAGAGAAGGGGAGGAGGTGCCATGGCTGTTGATGACCACTAGAGGCTCTCAGGGCTGGGCAGGGTATGGGGGCTGTGTATATGTGATCTCCCACTACCCCCCACCTGGCCAGAGCTAAAATAATAAAATGCTGAGCTCACTGTTCCCCCACCCTCTCCCCCGGCACTGGGCTCCTCCTGCTGCTGGGACAGTGCTCCAGTAGAACAGACAGACCAACCGACAGAGGGGCGGTGAGAAGGGAGGTGGCCACCAGGACTGGTAGGTGGGGAAGGCCAGGGGGGCTTACGGATGAGAGCCTGGTGGGAGATGGGAGAATGATGTGGAGTGTGTCCCTGTCTCTGCCACTCTGTGTGTTTCTGCCACTGTGAGTCCTATTGCTTAACTGTGTATGGTTTACATTGTCAATGTAAGTATCTCACACACTTTCTGGATCTTTCATATTCAGTATGATGTGTATGTGTAGCTTGTGGTCTTTTATACTGTAAAAGATTTTGCAAATTTAATCTTCTCACTGTTTTTAAAGAAACTTAACCCCATTTACATTCATTGGTCTGGTGTCACCTTCCTATCCAAAGCCAGGGACAAATCATGGGAACTCAGTCCTTTTCTCCTGAGGCCTTACTACCCTTCTCCCAACTGGAAGTCCCCCAGCTTCTCTGAGCCTTTGCTTTCCCTAAGGATTTAGACTTTTGGCAAACATAGAAGGTGAAGTTGTGATCCCACACAATGAAAGAGGATGTGAGAGTGGGGTATGAGACTATCTCTTCACACTCCCCCGCTCCCAGTTTTCCTTGCTTTCTGTAACCAGTTTTGGAAACAGGCTGGATTATGGGGAAGAGTGGAGGAATTTCCCAAAGCTCTGTGTATCTCCCCCTGCCTCCTTTCAATAGGAACTGGGCATGGGGCCAGCTGTGTTGGCAGAGCTTCCAGCAGCTGTGCTAGGGTGAGAGGCACTGACGGGTGAGGTTATAGAGGAGTGCCACTGGGATTTCTCTGTCATACAGAGAAGACAGACCCACCTTGGATGCCTAGGATCCCCATCCAGAGTGGCTAGAAGCTGGGGAAGCAGGAAGAAGGAGACTTTTTTTTTTTTGACTTGGGGTCTTGCTCTGTCACCCAGGCTGGAGTGCTGTGGCATGATCATGGCTCACTGCAGCCTCGACCTCCTGGGCTCAGGTGATCCTTCCACCTCAACCTCCCAAGTAGCTGGGACTATAGGCGCATAGCACCACACCTGGCTAATTTGATATTTTGTAGAGATGAGGTCTCACTATGTTGCCTAGGCTGGGCTCAAGCAATCCTCTCGCCTCTCAGACTACTAGGATTACAAGCATGAGCCACTAGTTTTAACTCTAAACAATCTAACCTTCTCCCGTCTTCCCATTGAAGATACCCCATTCAGTGTTCTGCCCCCTGGCTAGTCTGTGTCCCTGCTGTGTCCATGTCCATCTTTTCATTGTCCAACCACTTTTCCTGTGTTCTACAGGCTCTGTGAGTACCACACAGTGGGGAGGGGGTGGGGGCCGCCATGTCATCATATCAGAAGGAACTGGAGAAATACAGAGACATAGATGAAGATGAGATCCTAAGGACCCTGAGCCCTGAGGAGCTAGAGCAGCTGGACGGCGAGCTACAGGAGATGGACCCTGAGGTAGGGGCTCCAGCACTCAGAGCCGGGGCAGTCCCAGGCATTTGGGAAAGGTGTTGGGCTCTGGGTGACTGAGACCAGGGATATCTACAGGAGTTCTAAGAAGGCCAGGGAAAAGGTCTGTGTGTGTGTGTGTGTGTGTGTGTGTGTGTGTGTGTGTGTATTTATATATATATATATATATATATATATATATACATACATACATACACAAATCAGGCAATCCTCTCACCTTGGCCTCTCAAAGTGCCGGGATTATAGGCACAAGCCACCATGCCCGACCTAGAGATATTTTAGGGAGCCCTAGGGGTACCCCAGGTCAGAGGTGAGGTCTGACTTGCTCCCCAAAACTCATCCCTAAGAACATGCTCCTGCCAGCTGGACTAAGACAACGTGACCAGACAAAGAAGAGCCCAACGGGGCCACTGGACAGAGATGCCCTTTTGCAGTACCTGGAGCAGCAGGCACTAGAAGTCAAAGAGCGTGATGACTTGGTGCCCTTCACAGGCGAGAAGAAGGGTATGGAGACCCTGATATCCATGCCTCATAGAACCCAAGTGACTGTCTCTCAAATGTTTCCCCTCCAGTTTCCCTCACCTTCCAGCTCCTAGCTGCCCAGGAACTCAGGTACCCTGACATATGCCAGCTTGCACTCTTTTTTTCTTGAGTCAGAGTCTCATTCTGTCACCCAGGCTGGAGTGTAGTGGCACACTGCTTACAGCCACTGCAGCCTTGACCTGCTGGGCTCCGGCAATCCTTCCGCCTTAGCTTTCCAAGTAGCTGGAACCACAGGTGTGCACCACCACACTCAGCTAATTTTTTTGATTTATTGTAGAGATGTCTCACCATGTTGCCCAGGCTGGTCTCAAATCCATGGGCTCAGGCGATCCTCTCGCCTCTACCTCCTAAACTGCTGGAATTACAGGTGTGAGCCAACGTACCTAGCATGCACTCCAATTCTTATAAGAGATCAGAGGACCCTGGAGTCCTGAGCTTATAGAGGACTCAGGCTTTCCATTGTTCCCTAGTGACCCAGAATTCTACCTCCTGGAGAAGGAAAGGAAGCTGGAGGTCAGGATCTTGGGAAAAGTGACCTCTATCTGAACCATCCATCTCCCCATCAGGGAAACCCTATATTCAGCCCAAGAGGGAAATCCCAGCAGAGGAGCAGATCACCCTGGAGCCTGAGCTGGAGGAGGCACTGGCGCATGCCACAGATGCGGAAATGTGTGATATTGCAGGTGGGCAGCTGTGGGAAGCTGAGGAGGTAGAAGGATCGGGGCAGAGGGATCCTAGCCGTGACATGAGACTAGCGAGGAAGGCCCTGAACCAGAACATGGATGTCTGATTAGGCAGTGGTTTAAATTTTTTGTTTATATATTCATTCATATTTAAAACTTAATAAGCTAATATCTCAAGTAATTTTATAGGAATTTTAAGAGCAAATAAAAGTGGAACTATTCTGGCTGAAGTCAGGAGCGGGTCTCTGCAGACTCCTCACCCTCTATTGGCTTTTTAGGGACCTTTCCTTAGCCTTCGCTTCATGTTTTTTTTTTTTTTTTGAGTTGGAATCTCCTTCTGTCGCCCAGGTTGGAGTGCAGTGGCATGCTCCCAGCCATCGCAGCCTCGACCTGCTGGGCTCAGGCAATCCTTCCACCTCAGCCTCCCAAGTAGCTGGAACTACAGGCATGCACCACCACACCCAGCTAATTTTTTGATTTATTGTGGAGGTTAGGTCTCACCAAGTTGCCCAGCCTGGTCTCAAACCCGTGGACTCAGGCAATCCTCTTACCTCGGCCTCCCAAAGTTCTGGGATTACAGGCTGAGCCACCTAGCCTCCTCTTCATGTTTTAGAAACTGCTGCCTTGGGCAGTTTATGGAAGGAACCCCTGGTGCTGAGGGAAGGGGAGAAACATCTTTGGAAGAGTGGAAGGTATCAGGCTTTTAAAATGCAGCTGATTCCAAATGAGGTAGCAGGAGACTCTAAACAAATCTTTCTCCTCATTCTCTGTGCCCCCTCTGCTTTCCCTCTTCAGCAATTCTGGGCATGTACACACTGATGAGCAACAAGCAGTACTATGATGCCCTCTGCAGCGGAGAAATCTGCAACACCGAAGGCATTAGCAGTGAGTGTGCTTGGCGTGCATGATCCCCAGTGCTCTGGGCAGGCAGTCCCGGAGTCTGGGGCAAGGTAGCCAAGGGCGAAACAGTTGAATCCGGGAGAGGGCATGTTGCATGAATGATGAGGGAGCCAATGAGAAGGAGATTGTGGGGGACACGTCGGGGTTCTCTTTCCTGCCCTTACCCACCAGGTGTGGTACAGCCTGACAAGTACAAGCCAGTGCCAGATGAGCCCCCAAATCCCACAAACATCGAGGAGATATTAAAGAGGGTTCGAAGCAATGACAAGGAGCTGGAGGAGGTGAACCTCAATAATATACAGGTATTTGACTCCCATCTCCAAACTGTAACACCAGGGTCACTCTGCTAACATGAGTCCCTTAGCCCACTATCTCCTATTCCCCTCTGATAGGACATCCCGATAGCCATGCTAACTGAGCTGTGTGAAGCACTGAAGACAAACACCAACGTCCGGAACTTCAGTCTGGTGGCCACTAGGAGTGGTGACCCCATTGCCAATGTAAGCTAGTTGACATCCCCAGCCCTCTCCCTACACTTTATGAGCTCCTCTGACAGGAATTTCATAAAGGGTTGTGCTGGGGGTACTATTCCCATCATGCTTTCTTTTTCTTTTTTTGAGTTGGAGTCTTATTCTGTCGCCCAGGCTGAAGTGCAGTGACATGCTTGCGGCCACCCCAGCCTCAACCTGCTGAGCTCAGGTGATTCTTCCACTTTAACTTTCCAAGTAGTTGGAACTGTAGGTGTGCGCCACCACGCCCAGCTAATTTTTTGATTTATTGTAGAAATGAGGTCTCGCTAAGCTGCCCAGGATGGTCTCAAATCCCTTGTCTCTGGCAGTCCTCTAGCCTTGGCCTCCCAAAGTGCTGAGATTACAGGCTTGAGCCACCACGAGTGGCTCCCATCATGCTTTCTTAGTGCAGCCCCCATGGAGACTCCTGCCCTCAGCCCTACAACTCACAACTCTGAAGCCCCAAAATCAAATCCCAAAGAGCAGCCAGGCATGGTGGCCCAGCACTTAGAGAGGCTGAGGCGAGAGGATTGCCTGAGCCCAGGAGTTCAAGGCCAGCCTGGGCACCTTGGTGAGACCTCATCTCTACAATAAATCACAAAAATTAGCCAGATGTGCTGGCAGGCGTCTGTAGTTCCAGCTGCTTGGAAGGCTGAAGCAGAAGGATCATCCGAGCCCAGCAGGTAGAGGCTGCGGTGGCCATGAGCGTACCACTGCACTCCAGCCTGGGCAACAGAGTGAGACTCCAACTCAAAAAAAAAAAAAAAAATCCCAAAGGGCGGCAACCCTAACAACCCCCAACTCCTGCTCCACTGCACACTTAATCTCTCTGCTTTCCCCTGTTCTCCACCCTCCTTCCTGTTTCCCTCTAGCCCTACTTACAGCTCCTCAAGGACTTCTCAAAGAGCTATGTTTCCCTCTTGCTCCTGTTTCTCTCCTCAGTCATCTGTGAAACTGTTCCCTAATCCTAACTCAAGTCCCTACTACCCAGGCGGTGGCTGACATGTTGCGTGAGAATCGTAGCCTCCAGAGCCTGAACATCGAATCCAACTTCATCAGCAGCACAGGGCTCATGGCTGTGCTGAAGGCAGTTCGGGAAAACAGTACTCTCACTGAGCTCCGTGTAGATAACCAGGTTGGTGTGCCCTTCCCCTGGTCTTAGCATTCTGCTAATTCTCATTGAGCCTCCTCCCTGAGCCTGCCACTGGGCAGCTATCTCATTTAATCTTGTTTGACTTCTCCTCTTCATCATCTCTGAGGGGAGCCAAGTCAGTATCTCTCTTCACCCACTCTGGAGACACAAGTCTGTTTGACTTTGTAAAGGGGTTGGTGGTCTTGGATGGTAAACACCCCAGAGAGGGTGGCTGACAGCTTTTGTCTCTCCGTCCCCCAGCGCCATTGGCCTGGTGATGCAGTGGAGATGGAGATGGCCACTGTGCTAGAGCAGTGTCCCTCTATTGTCCGCTTTGGCTACCACTTTACACAGCAGGGGCCACGAGCTCGGGCAGCCCAGGCCATGACCCGGAACAATGAACTACGTGAGTAACTACAGAATGGTATGTGGAGAGGGCAAGGAAGTGTAGAATCCAGTGGAGCCTCCTGAAAGCAGACTTAGTGTCAAGCAGCCTGGGGTGCTACCACAGAGATACTCACACAAGAAGTTCAAATCCCATGAGTGATCAGAAAGTAGGTTAAAAAAAAGTCTCCCTGCTCCCCCCAAATATGAGGGGACCCAAAAAACCCCAGAATTTATTTATAAAATATTGTGTACTTATTCTTACACATTTAAATTTCAGTCACCTTCAAAGTACTTGTTAATGAGAGTTAAACCTATTGAGACATTTTTCCACTGCTTAAAACAATTTTTGAACTCATCAATTTTGATGTGTTTTACTGCTTCTGTTTTTTTTTTTTTTTTCTTTTTAAAAGTTCTCCAACAAAGTTTATTAGAGAAAAGACAGGGTGACTTGCCAGAGCTTCCACAGGCAAAAGAAACCACTTCTGCTGTTTTTTGTTTTACCTCTTCCACATTGGGACGTTTTTCATCCGGGGGAAACAAAAAGTCTCTCAGAGTGACAGTGGGTGAATAAGGAGGGTAGGGCACAAGAGTCATGCTGTTTTTGGTCAAAAACTGAATCCTCAGCACTGTATGGGCAAGTGCGCTTGTAAATCACCCATCATGAGTGGACAAATGCATTGAAATAGTCTCCAAAAAAAAATTCACTGAAGCTGGACGCAGCCTCTCACAACAATGCTGATGAGTTCCTAGAACACTTACCTAACAGGGGAAGTATACTACAAGGTGCCCATTCTCCAAAAGATGATTCTGGTTTTTTTGGGTCCCCCCTTGTATATACTAGCAAAGAGGTGGAAAGGAAGCTAGATATAATAATAACCTGGAGGTATGGTATTTTTATTTGTGGTGACCTAAGACACTACCACTTTATGAGTCTGGCCAAGGAACTGGAAAGGAGAAGATTGCCTTTGCAGAAAGCAAGAGCTGGAACCAGGACTTATATTTACTCTTTCTCCCTTATAGGTCGCCAGCAAAAGAAGAGATAACATTGCCTCTCCCTTTACCAACTAGAGCTGGGAGCACTGACACGTAAATCCTCATCTGTGCCCTTTTCCTGTAAATAAAAGCCCTTCTGTCCACCCTGCTTTCCTCCTTCCTTGGGCTTTGGGGTGGGAATCTTGGCGCTAACCCCCAAGGTTTACTGCCAGTTCATCAAGGGATTATTTATACTCTGGGGATCAGCAGGCAGGGAGGTTCAGGTTACTAGGAGGAGGTGGGGGAGCTCCCTCCTTTGGTGTTCCCCATAACCCTACCAATGCCTTTAGTCTCTTGCTTTCACAGAGTACTTAGCCTCAGCCCTGTTTTCAGATGTGGCCAGGGCCCCCAAGTTCCTGTCTACAGCCCTCATGTGATTTGAAGGGGAAAGGACTTGGAGTGGTGGTGGGGAAAGAGGCAGACAACATGAAGGGCAAAGACCTCTTTTTGACAGACTTATTAATAGGGCACCGGGCTGCATGCAGCTGACGCTTGGCATGATGCTTGGTAGAAGGTGGGGGAGGGGTTAGAAGTATGGGGAGCCGTGTACATTGTAGGGAAGGAGTGGCCAGGCTGAGAATGAACAGATCTGAAATCCTGAGATCAGACAAAGAACCAGACTTGAGGAAAGTTAGGTTGCCAGCACCGATAGTTTATTTGTGAATGCATAGGGAAGGAGGGTGTCAGTCCAAGGGGAGGTCAGGGGGTTCCTCCTCATCAGAGTCAAACTCAACATTTTCATCTTTTACCCATTGACCACGCCCATCCGGGATCCATCCAGAGCTGGAAATATCAGAGAAAACAGAATTGGTCAGGAAAGAGGTTTATTAAAAAGCTAGTGGTGCCGGGCTCGGTGGCTCAGCCTGTAATCCCGCGCCTTTGGGAGGCTGAGGTGAGTGGATTGCCTGAGCCCGCGGGTTCGAGACCCGCCTGGGCAAGCGAGACCTCATCTCTACAATAAATCAAAAAATTAGCTGGGCATGG
>CAUYQG010294061.1:0-15896 GCA_963574415.1 Tarsius wallacei | reverse complement strand
CTCTTTTGATGGACAGCAAGTTTGCTTCCAGGTTCTTGCTATTGTGAACAATGCTGCAATAAACATACGAGTGCAGGTATCTTTTTTATAGAGTGATTTGAGGTCTTCAGGGTATATTCCCAGTAGGGGGATCGCAGGGTCATATGAGAGGTTGGTGTTTAGAGCTTTTAGGAATCACCACACTGCTTTCTACAGAGGTTGCACTAGTTTACACTCCCACCAACAGTGTAGAAGTGTTCCCTTTTCGCCACATCCTCTCCAGCAACTGTTTTTTTTTGAGTTATTGATAAATGCCATTCTGACTGGAGTTAGGTGGTATCTCAGGGTGGTTTTGATTTGCATTTCCCTGATGATTAGTGAGGTTGAACATTTCTTCATGTGTCTGTTGGCTGCTTGGATGTCTTCCTTTGAGAAGTGTCTGTTCATATCTTTTGCCCATTTTATAATGGGGTTGTTTGTTTTTTACATGTTCTAATTTTTTTTTCTGCCTACACATTTTTTTTTTAAAGGCCCAGTCCTTTAGTTTCCCCCTTTGTAGAATGGGAGCAGTATTTATGTCCTCAGGATGTCTTAAAGAAGCATTATGCCATCAGAGAGAAGCATAATAAATCTATGGTGTACCATATTTGACTGTGTACTGCATTTCAGATTAGTTACCTGCTGTGTGATTCTGCATTTGAAGTAGTACATTAAACTGAAACACTGGATTTACTAATGAGGGGAATTTGTTACTATTAAAATTTTTGAAAATGAGTGTCCTATTTAAGTGTCTATTTCTTTCCTCTTCTCTAACCTCACCCTTCCAGTACTATGTCTGCATTATTGCTTTAAAGTTTCAAACAGGATGGGCATGGTGGCTCACGCCTGTAGTTCCAGCACTTTGGGAGGCGGAGGTGAGAAGTTTGCCTTAAGTCCAGGGGTTCAAGTCCAGCCTGGGCAACTTGGCAAGACCTCATCTCTACAATAAATAAAACAAATTAGCCAGGCGTGGTGTTGCGTGTCTGTGGTTCCAGCTACTTGAAAGGCTGAGGCGGAAGGGTCGTCTGAGCCAGCAGGTTGAGGCTGCAGTGACTGGGAGCATGCCACTGCGCTCTCCAGCCTGGGCAACAGAGTGAGACACTGATTCAAAAAAAAAAGTTCAAACAGATTTGAATAACTCTTAGCTTGAAAGAATGTTTTCCCCTGTCCCTATTATAGAGGACAAAGGTGGCTATTTTGGAGGTAGGTGATATTTGAGGCAGAATAATGCAATGTTTAGGGCATACGATTAGGCAGTGGAAAGACATGGGTTTGAGTTCTTTTTCTGCCTGTTCAGTCGTTGTGTGAACTGAGCGAGTTCCTTACTCTCAGACGTTATATATTTTCCTTAACACAGGGCCTGTTATGTAGTAATTGCTGAATACATATTAACTATTATTATTGCCTGTCTTCTCAGAATATCACTTGAAGATTTAAATGAAAGTATTTGGAAGGTTGCTGTCTATGACTTGTCAATAATCGTTGACAACCAAACATGGCTCTTAGGTTTTTGGAAAGTAGAGAAGGAACTGATAAAGATGAAAGTCTCATCTATAGGATATGGAACATTTCTTCTAAATTACAAAATGACTGTAGATAATGTACTCTGTAAGAAAAAAAAACTTAATCAATCCATTTCCCCCTTATGACCAGAATTAGTACATAGTGTTCTCATTGTGCCACTTCCATTTGTAGGCTTAATTCCAGATCATATGCAGGATTTGAATTGTATTATGGAATTGAAGTGATTGTCATGGTGACGATATAGGAAGTTCTAGGAAGGAACGAATCATATGTTCTCTTTTTCACATGAATAGGAGTCCCAAGAGTTCAATTAGCTAATTTAATATCCAGTTAGAGAAACTGTGACTAAGGGGGTAAATACAATTCTCATTTGAAGGTGGGAGCAAAGCAGGAACTTTATAGTTGTGTGATCTTTTAATAAAGACTATTTCTTTAATTTTTAATTTCTTAAGCAAGAAGACATGGCCTCCTACCACCAGTTAACTGTTATTGCTCTTCATTTCTCTTGGTATGACCACGCCTTATTCTGTGGAAGTGTTAGAGATGTTTGACTTCACATAAGAGACCTCCCTTTCATGTCTAAAGAGGCAAGGAATATAATTTCAGGTTGTTTGAAAGATCCAGTTTTCAAAGCTGTGCCATTTGAAAAAAGAGCAGAAAAGTCCTGTAGGCTATCATTTTCTTAAGTTTTATCTGCATTGGCCCTACATTTTGCCCTTTGTACTGTTTGAACAGCCAAGTAATATTAGTTTAACTCTCTTGGCAATTTGGGACCACATTTTGTCTTTTGGAAACAGCAGTTACAAATCAGTTTTTTACAAAACAAAGTGAGACTTTTCAGCCCTTCATTTTGATCCTCTGAGGAGCAAGAGGCTGTTTAGATTGAGCAAGTAAGATATATTTGTTCTTCTTGACAAAGAGAGTCAAATTATTTACCAGAAAGCTCTTTAGTTTCCTGTACCTACCACTTGACTGCAGGGTGCCTTAAAAAAACAAGGGAACAAAAATAAGCAAAAGAATGAACTCTCAGTATAGTTCACGTGGGGTGGCGGTAGGGGTAGGCTCGGGCTCCTGGTTCCTCAGCACCCCATTCCAGAGCTGGAGCTGACATTTGTTTCCTCATGTTCAGATTTGGAAACTTTTAACCCTGCCTTCTCATACTCCTTGAACTTTATAAATAGGAATCTTTTCACGTACTAGATCACTTGGCCTCCTGTTACGAGTTCGTCTGAGGTCCTGAATGATGAGGATGATGTTTGGGAAATAGTGTTCTTTGCTTACAGCATTGCCAGGACTTTCCTTTGAAAAGGAGAGTCCACCTTTACGTGTATTTTAACCCAGTATTTCTCAGACTCATCAGGCTGCACCCCATACTGACTGACTCACTATCTCAGGAGTGGGTGAGACCCAGGTGGCAGTACTTCTTAAAGCCCCTCAGCAGATCCAGTATTCTGGCAACGCTGACAATGGGTGATCAAATCTGCTCTAATTGGAGACTGACTGTGCACTAGCCACTAGAGGAGGAAAAGATAAGAAGTTTCCTTTCAAATGCAAAGTGGCAGTATAATAGGAATGTTCTTATTATGATATTATGATCAAGCAGAGTGATTTCATTGCTCCCATTAGTCTAGTCTTTCTACATTATAGTAGTGGACGCTTTATGAACCAGGCATATCATAATTTTCCTTAATTGAACTAGAAACCTCCCAGTGGCGTCCTGAAGCATCATCTTTAGGTATCTTGAGGTAATACCTTCTAATTCTGTTAATAAAATATCAATAGGTTCTAGATGTCCAATTAGTGGACATGAAACTACTTTGGTCATTTGTGTCACAATTTTTGCTTTTTTGTGCAAGCCCACAGCCCTATATTAGTATTTCTGATTGAAAAGCTTCAAACAATCATTTTTCTTTTAAAATAACTAATTTGGTTACAGAGCCTGGCCGAACCTGACCTCACCTGGCAGTCAACCTGACCTCAACCAAAAAACTACTTACAGTCTTTATGCCATTTAATGTGAACATGTGTTTTGCTACAGAAATTCTAATATTTTGGCTAAAAGATGCTATCCCAGACACCACTGTGTTAAAAGAGGATGTGGCATAAGCACTATGTTTATTACCTTTGCAAATTCAGGAAGAATTATTAATTCTGAAAGACATCTGGCTCCAAGTTCAGACAAGGGATTGTGGACCTGTGTCATCATGCCAGTTCTGGGGTCCCATTTGCAGTCACACAACTTACCTTCCCATTCCAGCTTTCTGCCACTGTGTAACCTTGGGCAAGTTACTTGACCTCTCTGAGCCTGTTTCTCATCTGTAAAGTGGTACAAATGATGGTATCTGCTCTAGGGGCTATTGTTAGTATTGAGAGAAATAATGCACATAGAGTGTTTTAAAAATAGAAGTTTTAAGGAAGTTGTGAATACCACGTGTTCTTCCTTTGGGCTCTGTAATGGCACATGGTAAACCCTCAAATGTAGGTTTCTATTAATAGGTGAGGGTATAGTGTGTATTACAGTGATACACAATAAAGTATTGTTTTTCAAACTGCGTGTCAAGGTTGGGTTTTGGAATCTATTTACTAGATTGTGACCTTGTGACTACTTTAGATAGAAAAGAATACAGTTTTTTAAAAAAGGAAAAAATACAGTAATAGAATAAAAAGCATTTGTGCATTGCATCAAGTAAAGGTGATTTTTGTATAAATAAAAAGTTTCATATTTGTGTGTATGAGTGTGTATGTATTTATTTTTGAGTTGGGGTTTTGCTCTGTTGCCTAGGCTGGAGTGCAGTGGTGTGATCATGGCTCACTGCAGCCTTGAACTCCTGGGCTTAAGTGATCTCTTGCCCAGGCCTCCCAGCTTGCTGGGATAACAGACATGAACTGTTGCGCTTGACTTGTATGTATATGTTCTGAGTCACGATCCCTGCGTGGTGGGAGTGGCAAACAAAAAGAGGATTGAGATTTTTGTTAATGGAAAATGCTTCTGTTCACTCCTTCCAGGGAGCATAGTCCCCAAACTGTTTTTAGTGGTCTGCTTATTTTTAGTGTGCTGAGATGGTCTAATATACATATAGTATTCACATGATGATTCAAATATTTTAGAAAATTATGAGGCTTATGTGAGTCAAAAGTTCCTTTTGCTGTATACTATCCAAAAATTCAAGGCTAAAGATTTTCTACTCATTCAAACAATCTGAATAGTTGTCTTCACTCTTTTTTTCATAGTACATGTGGCAGACCCAATATTGGAAGGTGTTCATAGAAAATATTGACAATACCCTCTGTTAGGAAACTTATTATAAGAAAGGTATATACTGAGTTTCTTGGACCATTGGATGTTAGTGTAGTTTATCACATTTGGGATTTTCTGCCCCTCTAGGGTTTGTTTAACCATAGGCCAAATTTATTTAAAACCAAACCGAGAAAATGATACTTTAATTTACTCTTGCCTCATCTTGCTTGCCTGCTTAGAGTGTTACCAGTGATTTTGTTTCCTGTGCCACTTTGACATTAGGAAGGCCACTAGCTCTGTGATTCACAGTCGCTTTTTGTTTGAATGTTGATTGAAGAGAAGTTTTACCTCTAAATGTAAAGCTTTTTAATTGAATGGAAAAAACAGCTTCAGTAGCTTTGTGTAATTAAGATGCAGTCAGCACTTACTCATATACATGTTTAGACTGAACTTAGTTGCTGGTTACTGATAAACATTAGTTGGGTCTGAATGTACCTATGGAGACAGGAAACTTTTATTGAACATTTTTTGATCTGATGGCTGGAAAGCAGAGGAAAACAAAGTCACAGAGTCATTAAAAGGGATTTTGTCTTTTTGGGTGCTATATAGCATAGTGAGTGGAATAAAGCCTTGGAGTTTCACCCCTATAGCTTACTCTGCAAGTTCTAAATAACTGTGGGCAAGTCATTTAATATTTTGAAGCCTGTTTGCTAATCTATACAATGGGGAACATGCACATTCAGAACTCATCTTGAAGAATTATGCAAAATGAGTGAAATATGTGTGAACCGGTCATCAAAAACTGATAACTGCTATTCAAATGTAAAAATGCATGTTGATAGAACACTGGAAAATTTCTGAGTATAGGATCTGTACCTAATTCATCTTGAATCCATAAAATACAACTAACATGCTGTGTAGCAGCAGTTCAGTAAATTCTAGAAGTTAGTTTGCCCATGAATGACTGAAAGCCATTAGTTTTATCTCCCTTTTTGATATTTATTGAGAAGATGGAGATAGATGTTCAATCCCTTAGACTGAGATCTTGACACAAAAAATGTGACTCACAACAGTTAATAATAATATAGCGTGTATTTCAAAATTGCTAAAAGAGTAGACTTTTAACATTCTCATCACAAAAGGTAGGCTGGTAAGGTGATGTAAATGTTAATTAACTTGATTTGCTCTTTCTATAATATATCCATAGGCCAGAACATCCCGTTATACCCCATAAATATGCACAATTAGTATTTATTAACCAAACAAATAAAAAAAAATAGAAAATGGGACTCAGTCAGATTTAGTAGTACCTTAAGTGATTGTATATGTCTAGTGATGCCAGCTATCCCTGAGCAGGGCACCTAGGGTGCCAGAGTTAGGGGTGGGGTTGGTCCCTTGATGCAGTCTACCTTTTCCTTTATTTATGGATGCAGTCACAGTTCATTTCAAAATTTCTGTCTCAGATGGTATCCGGAGTAGTCTGCGAGTGATCTCAATTGTATGGCCTCCTTTCAAAGACTCTGGTGGCAACTAGTCAAAATGCTTCATTCTAGGAATTACTACTAAAAACGCCAGCTATATTTACTATTTGATGATAACTTTAGTTAGCTATTTATATTTGCTTTCTATGTATTGTTCCATAAAAGAAAGAAATAATACCAACATTTTGTGGATGAGAGGGTTTACCTGACAGGCATAAGGTCATACAGCTTCTAGATAGCAGGCCTGACAGGAACCCTCCACAGTAGGCTGAGCACCCTGTATGAATTTGGTATCTGACAAATGTTTCTAGGGCTTAAAAATAATTATTATTATCCTGATAGTGCGATCCTTCCCTCTGAGAAATAGGAACCCATTGAAGGAGTTATAGGCTGAAAGGTGAGTCCATTGTCTGATTAATTTGGGGGCAGAAATTCCTACCGGGGAATTTACAACGATCATTTGTGTAACATCTTGTTTACCTTCTCAGGCTTCCAAACCAGGTTGTAAACACTTGGCTCCAAAGGCATGAAAATGCCCCAGGTTAGAAACAAAAAGTATGGGAGCGCTTATCTTTTCTGACAAGATAGAGTAAATACCTTAAAACCTTTCTATTTAGGAAGCTTACCAAAGTGACCTACCACAACTAAGAATACACTTAATTTCCATGAGGATTACCAGGAATTATAGTGCAGTAAGCCATGACAGATAGCTAGCTTCTTAAATCCGTAAAAACTTACTGGAGAAGAGCCTACTTATCATTAGCCTTTATTTTTGGAGCTGAAATTTTGGGGGTGTCTCTTAACTTCTTGGATGCTCAGTTTCTTCCTCTGTAAAAGGAGTGGGTAGGGATTAGATGATCTTTGAAAAATCTTCCTACAAAAAATACGTGGTGTCCAAGTTCTGGTGTTGTTCTATCCTCTTTCCCAAACTTTTTTCTTTCTTCTTTGATTCCTTTCAGCTTTGCTTGCTGTAGATCCTAGATCATGACAGATTGGTGTCTCAGGGGAAACAGCGAACAAGACAGGCGTCACAAGTAGGCTGTCTGTTGAAGATTTATTATTTAGGTTTTTGGTTTAATTGGAACCTCTCAGCTCCTGACTAGTCCAAGTAGGTGAGGTTCTTATATAATTTTATACTGGCAAATTAAAACAAAACAAACAACAGAGGGAAGCAGAAGATGGACATTGAGTATAGGTTGGACAATAATGATATAAAAATGGTTTGGATACTTTATAATTATGGTCTGACATGGTTCCAGTAAAGGTGTCCTTGGTTAAATGAGGTAATACTTGGTGTATATATATACACACAAACTATATACATATAAACATAGCAGCTGCTATATTTAATGCCTCACTGTTGCTCCATACCACATGTAGTTTTTAATGAGTCAGCACAGTCTGCTAAACCAAGCTTCAGGAGATGAGAGTCTTTTTAAACTCACCTAAACAACAACAACAACAAAAATTTAAATAGCGGAACCTTTGTTGCTCAAACTAAAACTTACACAGAACCACAATAGATAAAACAGTTAAAAGCCAAACAGTTCTGTTTTCCTGGGCTTCCTTGGGATCTCCAGGGGATTTGGGGGGCTTCAGTTACTTTGAAAAATTCTGATTGAAAAATCATGTAACTATCATTATAAAAAGGTAAAATGTAACAAAATTATAAAACACCATTCAAGTATTATAGTGATCTATTCTTGTTTTTATTGCAGTAGGATCTAATTCCCAATATTGAAAATCATTTGTTTTTAATGTTGAGTGGTCTGAAAAAAATGTTCATTATGTACTGATGTTGGATGAAAACTGAATTTCAGGAAGGTTTATTGCCTTACATTGACCGAAAAAAAAAAAGTATTATGAAGACAAAGATGAGTTTCACTAAAAAGTTTATTTGGATTAATTAGAATGAAGATAAAAATTTGTGGCCTGATGAATTTCAAAGAAACATATTAGAAACTAGAGTATATACTTGATTATGAAGCAACCCCCAAATAAGGCAATATCCCATGTTTTCAAGAATATCCAAAAATAAGTTTTGAATGTATAAACTTTTTGAAACACAGATGAAATAATTGAAAGTATGTTAGTATTTAGTTACACATATATAAAATAACAGTGAAACACAATTAATTGAAAAGATCTGCATTTTCCCATTTAGTTTTCATGAAGCAATTTTATATAAACTCTTTACATGGGTTTCAACGTTAACTTATTTGTCACCAGAACCACTGTTTGGCTTCTCCTACAATTCCAAAGTATCTTTACTTCCATCTAAGTTTATTATTTTTCTAAAATATGGTGCCTTTAGAGTCTGTATGATATCAATTTTGCACCAACTCTTCAACTTTGATGTTTTTACATTTTAAATTATCTACATGGTGTCAAAAATAATTCCTTGGAAAGAAGGAAAAGCATAAGTGCTTTCACTTTTTAAAAATATGTATAACTGGCAGATTGATGGATTCATGGATGTTGTAGATTAGATTTTGATTTCTGTATCTGCAGGCTCTCCTTTTGCCATGTGACTCACGTTGCACAAGAGTATTTCCTTTTCCACTAATGTTGGGTGGGCCTAAAACCTGTTTGGCCAAATAATATACATGAATGTGATACAAGCAGATGCCTTAAATGGAATGCCCTAAATGTGACTGTGCTTTTGTGCTCTTGAGATTATTATGAGGGAAATATGCTCCAAATAGCTTCTACCTCCTCAGCCTAGACCCCAGAACAAGTAGGGTGGAGTAGCAGATCCGATGCTTACCCTTAGCAAGCAGATTGCTTATCTTTAAGATGCATCAGGGAACTACCTGTTGACCTGACAGAACTAATTTGACGACTACAACTCAGAAGTCTAATAATGTTCTTGTTATTTTAATTTGTATGAATTAGCAACTATAAGTTGCATTCAAGGTAATTTAGACAATTTCTTAAGATTAAAAATAACTTTGGGGATAATGACTTTATGAAGGGCTGTGCCATAACCTAGGATTCTCGACAGTAGGCATTTTCCAGAATACAGTATACATGAAAACCAGATGCATGTAGTAAAAAATGTATCACCAGTCTTCAGTGCAGTGTTCATTTTTCCAGTGAGACCTCCAAAGGGCCTGTGAAATGAATCCTGGTGTTTTCCTCTTCAGTAACTCATTTTTGAGTTCACTAGGAACAGAATTTTGGCCGTTGTTAGAGGTAGTTTCAAAGTTTCTCTATACACATTTATTGGGTTTTTAAGATACATGCATATATATAGGTTATATATCTTAGTCTATCTATATAGAATATGTCTTAGTTCTATCTTAGTCTGCAGATTTTAAGCATATGCATGTGTTCATACATAATCAGTCTGCCTCTGTGTGTGTGTGTGTGTGTGTATGTTTAAATTTATTGCACGGCTGGGTATGGTGGCTCATGCCTATAATCTCAGCACTTTGGGAGGTTGAGGCAAGAGGATTGCTTGAGCCCAGGGGTTGGAGACCAACCTGGGCATCTTGGTGAGACCTCCTCTCTACAATAAATCAAAAAATTAGCTGGGCATGGTGACATGTGCCTGTGATTCCAGCTATTTGGGAGACTGAGGCAGAAGGATCACCTAAGCCCAGCAGGTCAAGGTTGTGGTGGCCATGAGTGTGTCACTGCACTCAAGCCTGGGTGATAGAATGAAACTCAGACTCAAGATAAATAAATAAAAATAAATTTATTGCACGAACTGTCTTTTATGATCCTCTAAAGAAGACACTAACTGTATAAAATGTTTGGATATATATTTTAAAAATTTTCTTCTAAGCAGAAGTGTAAGATAAATGCAGTTATAACTAGGTAGATCTATTGCTTATCTAGTTTAAAATGAGATTTAGATCTCCAAAGTAGATCATTTAATTGGAGCTATCCAGTTTGTGCAATGTCTTTCTAAAATACTTTTAATTGGTTGAATTTCAACCCACTCCTCTTTTATTATCATCCATTCCCTTTCAAATGATTAACTTGATCATGCTTTTGACTGATACAGCACTTTCAACAGCCCCAAAACCAAATTTTTGGCCTTTTGGGTACTTCTTTACCCTGGTTTCACAGGAGACTCACACAAGGAGCTTTAAAAATAGTGATGCCCAGGCTTCTTCCCTGAAATTGGTCTGGGGTGGAGGTCCAGGCATTAGTATTTTTTTAAAGCTTCCCAGGTGACTCTAACTTTTAATAAGAGTTGATAGCCACTTATTATAGCTACAGGATTTCTGCTAACTGTATTATTGAAACTAAGCAATCCAGGTTAAACGTTTGTTTAACATTTAGGGTTGTCCAATTAGGTCATCTCCAGTGTTCACATCAATGTCAGATCTTCTAGGAAATTGTTGTCATGTTTGCAGATTTATCTTCTATTTTCATTCTGTTTTTGGACCATTCTTGGTAGACAGTTGGGGAAAATTAGTTGCATAAATAAAACCTTAATACTAACCTGGGGATACTACCTTCCTTTATGACTCTAGCCATTTAGATAGTGCTCAGAGTTGCCTCTTAAATCACACTGCCTTTGCCAGCTTTATGGAAACTGATTTAAATAGTGGTGAACTTTCCTCCACCATGGAGAGGAGCCCAATGGATTTGCCCAGGTGACTTCAGTCATAACCGAACACAGAAGAGCCTTGTTGAGGATCCAGGAGGCAGCAGTCTTACCTTTCTCTGCCAGATGCCTATGTAAATAGTCAATGACAGGTTGCTATTAAAGTTTCAAATACCTAAATGAACACTTAAGTTTTCGAAGGACAAAATTCAAAGCCTTAGCATGTGTACTTCAACAAAATACTGAAGTCTACAAAACTGGAACTGTGTATTTTTTTCTACCACATGAGTCTTTTTTTATAAGAGGAGGGGATTTTCTTTCTCCCCCAGTCACTATATATTTATCTTTTAGATATATAGCCCAACTGTACATGCTGCATTGATTCCTTTTCAATCATATATGAAGCAGCATACTTTGTTCCACTTGCCGGTACGATTCATACTAGTATATTACTCATAATGGGATACGTTGAATTTTTGTTTGTTTGTTTTTGCCCTTCTAGAATCCTCATCAGCTTGTGGGGAAGTTTATGATCATTTTCTTAAGACTGGCTTTGGTGGGTTTTGAGTGTGAGACAGTGTGCTAAAAAGTAGGAGGTTCTGCACTCAGACTTTTTGGATTCTGGCTTTTCTACATAGTAACTGAGTGACTTAGGCAGGGTTTTTTTTTTTTTTTTATAAACTCCTCTAAACCCTATTTTCTACATCTACGAAATGAGAATAATCATTGTTACTTATCTCAAAGGACAGAAGTGAGGATTAAATGAGATCTTTTAAGCCTTAAAACAGTCTCTGGCATTCTGTAAATATTGGCTGCCACTGCACCCACCACTCTTATTACTTGTGTAACTACCACTGCTTCTCCTGGTACTGTCTCAGTTATGACTCTTTGATTGTTTTATAAAAGATCAAGTTAACTAGGTCACTGGTGAATTATTAAGAAAAAGATCAACTTTCTTTCCCTAGGGCCTAGACCTCCTTTTATTCATTCTCTCCCTGGGGTCTTTTGTTTCATGAGTCAGAGGCTTATCTCTCTGTGGTTACAGGCTCTCTGAGGGCAGGAATCTCTTTTATTCTACCTAAATAAATAAATAATAAATACGAACATAAAATTCCATCCTCCATGCAGAATTATTCTGTATGTGTCAGTTGTATTGAATGGATTAGGCTATTATAGTATAGTCCTATTTCCATAGGATTTTTTTTTTCCTGAGCTGGAATCTCTCTCTGTTGCTCAGGCTGAGTGCAGTGTCACAATCATGTCTACTGCAGCCTCCATCTGCTAGGCTCAGGCGATCCTTCTGCCTCAGCCTTCCAAGTAACTGGGACTTCAGGTGCGCACCACCGCATCTGGCTAATTTTTAAAATTTATTGTAGAGATGAGGTCTTGCCATGTTTCCCAGGCTGGTCTTGGTTTCCTGGGCTCAAACAATCCTTTAGCCTCAGACTCCCAAAGTGCTGGGATTACAATCGTGAGGCCCCGCACTTGGCCATTCCATAGGAATTCTATAAAGATTGGATGTTGTTTTCTCATGAAACATTGGCTCTTACAACAACAACAACCACCACAACAAAAACAAACAAAACAAAAATTAACATTATGGAGTGACTGAAAACTGGGCACTTAAATTTCCAAGTTCACGTCTGTGTCACTGTAGTTCCTGAATGGAAAGTCATCATTTCCTTTGACCAGAGGAATGTGCTGAAACAGTAGTAGGTGTTGGTTAAAATTAGAATAAACTATTTCCATAACCAGAGCTACAGACATGTTTTTAAAAAGTGACAGAATTCTAGTTTTTTCTTGTGTGTTCAAGGGGTTTGCAATCCAGTTCTGCTAATTACAATTGGGTTCTGTCCCTGGACATGGCGCATTGATGTGCATGGTAGACTTTCTAAGCCTGGTGATGTAAATTCAACACTTCCCAGGAATGAGTCTTAAAAAATGTCATCAGGATCTGAACAGCAAAAGGCAAGGTGATAGTGCTGTCTTCTTGTGTTATCTCCTTTGTGCCCATCCTCCCTGCTGTTGAACCCCAGGGAAAGATTCAATGTTGACGTTTTTGCAGTTAAGAGCTCATTACTGTGTCCATGTTCTCCAACACTCCTTTACTGCAGTGAGCCTGCCAAGGCACCAGCACTGTAACTGTACACATGTTTCTAGACTACTATAGGAGTTGCTCATCTCTTGAAGCTATTTATTTGTAGCTAATAGCTAGCATTTGATGCCTCTTGAGAACCAAAGAAATGCATACACAGACAGTTTCCATGGAGAGGGGGAAAAAAACCCAAACAACCCACGATCCAGGATCCTGTTTTTGTCTGAAGAAGATGCAGTTTGTTTGAGCATAACTCTTAAGATGTATTTGTACAGGATGCAGGTGTTAGTTGCTAGTGTTCAATGTGTCTACAGAGATGGAAACAGATAATGGTTGCTCTAGACTTGTCAGTTATATATTGAATCAAACTATTGCTAGAAGCTCCTGAGTAAGTAATTTCCAATGGTAGTGGCCCTGATCACTTCATGTGTGGTTTATTTTGGCCTTTTCCTCCCTCACATGCTAAATAGTGCCATTGGTCTGCACTTTTAGAGCTTCTGAGTTTTTCCATCGGATATCTAACGTTTACAAAATGACTTTAAATATTTGCCTCAGTCCAAGGTCTTGACACTCAGCACCTTTTTTCTTGCTTACATAATTTTAAAAGTCTATATTGCCATTTTCTCAATGAACAAGCCTAGCTAAAAACAGATCAATGACTTTAGGATTTAGGCTGTAAACAGTGATGCAGAGGAGTTTTACTTTACTGAAGGGGGGAAAAAAGGTGTTCCTGGGGAGATGGGAGTGTCTGGTGCATTAATGCTTCCTGTCTTGACAAAAAACTGGACATAGCAATGTCCTGGGCTGTTCATAGTAGCTCTTGTATGTGAGACATGGTCACTTTCAAGGTTGTTCACCGGTGGTAGAAGAATAGGTGGTATTTGATTTGTTATTTATATTTTTACCTTTTAAAGTAAATTTATTCTAGAATTTAAAAATAATATGGACAATTTTCAACCTATAAATGGTTGTGTGTGTGTTTTGAAAACTTATCTGTTGGTTTTGAAAACTGAAAATGTGTACTCTTTACCAGTAACGTTATACATTTAAAAAATCAACTGTATTTAATACAAGTATGCTAAGACTACTCCAAGAACGTGAAAGCCAGTAACTGTCTTTAAATAAGGGTATTCTCTGCTAGGAGGACCTCCATTTCACCTAGGAATTGTAGAAGAGTATGAGAGACCACATCTCCTCTCTTCCTATAGGCAAAGAATAGTTTGAGAGAAAGCTTAGTGAATTCACTGCTAAGAGAAAACTTTTTTTTTTTTTTTTGAGTTGGAGTCTTACTTTGTCTCCCAGGCTGGAGTGTAGTGGCATGCTTATGGCCCACACAGCCTCAACCTGCTGGGCTCAGGTGATCCTTCTACCTCAGCCTTCCAAGTAGCTGGAACTATGGCATGCACCACCATGCCCGGCTAATTTTTTGATTTATTGTAGAGATGAGGTCTCACCAAATTGCCCAGGCTGGTCTCAAATATGTGGGCTCAGGCAGTACTCTCGCCTTTATTTGGTTATTAAACCACACCACAGAGATATGGGAGGGGCATGCAATTTTTGAAGAAGAATATTTAAAGGTAGGATTTTGTTGTTTAATTGGCAAACTTGTCAACTCCGGAAATAATTGCTTGATTATCATGGAAAGGACTAGAATTTGGATACTTTAAGGCCTAGATAAATAGATAGCAATGGTCATGCTGGTCCCCATGGTTACTGGGAGCTGAGCTCAAGTGGATTGTTATCCTGAACAAGCATGTGTCAGGATATTCTTGTTACCTCTTGGCTCTTTGGTATTTGCTCTCTTTCTTGAATCAGCAAAAGAAATCACTGGAAAATTAATGTAACTTACAAGTTATTCCCCTGCTACACTGCATGCTTATGTGTCACAAGACTCAAACTTCCCGCCACCTTCTATTAAAGGAGAACTTTTTAATGTTCTTAACAGTATTCGATTCTTTCATGAGCTATTTACATAGCTGGGTTTTGTTAATGGAGAGCTGGGAAGTGTTTGGGAGCTACATAAACTACCCTATATAATGAAACCTCAATTAGCTAGGATTACTTGGAAAAAGAACAGTTTCTGGTTAATTGAATTTTCTTTTGAATTGAGGCCTAAACACTTTTACCTTTTCTAACCCTTATTATTAACTTTCTTTTTGTGGTTTTTGAAATTCAGATGTTAGAATTTTGAAAATAAGTTTTTTTGTTTGTTTTGTTTTTAAGCTAGTCTGTAATAGTGCGTTGGAACTTTTTTTTTTTCCTGTGGGGATTTAAGAAGCTCAAGCTTGGCTGCTGAATTCTCTAAGTTGTTTTTTGGGGGGAATAATAAATCTCTTCTTGTGTAATTTTGTTTTCTTGCATCTTTCTCAGATTCAGAATGGAAAAGCTCTCTTACCATAATAGGCCTAGTTATTTACATAATCCTGCTATTTGGGGGTTTACAAATGCTCTAGCAAAATATACAGAAATGAGCCATTAGTAAAATGCTTAACTTAATATATTGGATTTTTTTTCAGTGTGTGTTAAAGTCAAGCTATATTTAGTTTAATAGGTGGTTGGGTTGACTCTTTTGCATAATCTAGGCAATAATTGCACCCTACAAATATTTGTTGAGTGTATACTCTATGCTTTTTATATATTACATTAGTCACTTTTAGTATCAGTAATGATGTCACAACATAAATGTATCAGCATCTGGTAATCTTTGCTTAAATTTTCTTTTCTTTTCTTTTTTTTTTTTTTTTTTGAGTTGGCGTCTCACTCTGTCGCCCAGACTGGAGTGCAGTGGCCGCTTCCGGCCACCGCAGCCTCGACCTGCTGGGCTCCGGCGATCCTTCCGCCTCAGCCTTCCGAGTAGCTGTAACTACAGGCGCACGCTACCACGCCCGGCTAATTTTTTTTGATTTATTGTAGAGATGAGATTTCGCCTGCCCAGGCGGGTCTCGAACCCGCGGGCTCAGGCAATCCACTCACCTCAGC